>JAEPRC010000786.1:0-20435 GCA_016758945.1 Mucor plumbeus
CAAGTTCTCTAAATCACTATAAATACCCTCATACTTTTTTCAATTATATTTAATCTTCAGAAATCTTTTGTAATAAAACTTTAGCTGATTATAATTGTATTTCTACCGCTTTTATTTTTATATTTTTATATTTTAGTAAACAACTTCGTTATTTACTGCACAGCTATCTACTTTTATTAATAAACCCTCCTTTTTTACCGTTTTTACCCATAATATGTGATATCTGATTGATCCTGAATCTGATTTTAAGCATAAAAATGATACGATTTATTGACTGAAACAAAGAAACATCTACCACCAATGTCTCATTTGTTTTGGATTTTGTCCTAACATTTGATTTTTAAAAGGCAATTACTAAATAAAGCAAAAGTGATCACTGAATTTCAAGCTTACTTCAAATAAGATGAGTTTAATCCACTTAATAATTCACATATAATTTACGTACGTGAACGAAACCATTTCTTGTAATTCCCATTGTGGAATTATGAGTTTTTGCCTAGTGATAATATTAACTGTTTAAGACATGAATAATAAATAAAACTGCTGCTCAATTTAACAAAGATTTTTAAGTATACTACAAAATGTCAAAAAAATACATAGAATTTCTTCATAATAAAATATGTTAGAAAGCTCTTCAGAACTAGTAACTTTTATAATAAAAGATTACCAGCTTAGCTTAATTTTCTGCGAAGATATTAAGGCTTAAAGTTTTAAATTTTTAGCAGTGAAATCAGTGTAAAAATCTGAAACATTAGCACTAAAAAAGTTATACCAACTACAAAAGATGGGATATTTCCGGATACTTGTTTTTAAAATTAAACATCTCAGGTATATTGTAATATGATTTTTTCTTGGTGTTATCTAGTAAAGAAAAAAGCTTAGTAGTGGTGAAATTGAGGCCAGTGAATTTTACCTGCGATTGAGTTTTTCGTGAGATATAAAATAAATCTAGAAACAGGTAGTATAATGCAGCCAGTTCATATCTATTTAGTAGCGTATAAGGTACATTCTAAAAGTGTTTAATATATGATTAGCTGTAGATAAGAAGGAATGCTACCGGTTTAAGTATTATACTATTTTTTTAAGATCCTTGTAACTAAGTTTTGAAACAGGTTTAAATATGAAATGAACAACGGAACATCATACCCCTTGTTGTAATATCATCGGAAGAGAGCTTCCTTTTTGCGTGCATCTAAAAGTTCTTCAACGAATTTTTTTTATAACATTAGGCCAAAGGAAACCAAGTGCATTAGCGTTATATAATAGTATGTACATTTTGAGTTAAGCAGAAAAGAAGACCAATCTTAGAAAATCAGACTTTAACTTAAATTTCTAGTTTGTACTGCTACTAACATGATTAATAGTTCACTTCCCAGAATTATATATTCTAAATAATTCTAAATGTATTTTTTGTCAACAGCTCTAAATATTCTAGCTTTTTATCCTAAAATTATAAAAGAAGGACATCTTTCAAGATCACTATTAACTCTTTTTTCTGTAAGAACAGCTAAAGGAAATAATTACGCAATTGATAATAATTCAATTCATGAATATCACCAGCACCTAAAAATTAGTAGTTTTTCTTATAGATAGCTTCCAATACTGAAACAATTTAAAATACTCGGCTAGGTCAAAATTAACCCCTCCATCATGCAATAAAGGCTGGACTAGAGTATTGTATTAAAGCACACTAAGTTAATTAGAGATAAATAGAATGCATATTTAATGTTGCAATTTGCAATTGTATTTGCTAATTCTAGGTTTGAAATAATTCGAATGACGTTGTAATGGCGGGCCATCCTAAATATACCGAGATGATTTGACGAACTCGGAGTTGTAAAGGCAGCATCTATGATATTGCCCTCAACAGGCTGCTACCATTAGGATCTTCCCTTTTTCGCCATCATGGTATGCGTCAAACATAGTTGAGCCGGAGAAATATCAAGGAAAAGACAGAGACTTAACGATGGATAAGAGATACATGTTTGATTATTATGGATGGATGGATAAATAAATGGATTACAATTATTTGATGTATAGAAAAAATAAATTTCATTAGAGTGGATATGGCAGATGAAGATATAACGGATTTGAAATAATTTAAGAGAAACTACGCAACATTTCGTCAAATAACATTGTAACAACATCAAATATTGTATTTCTTACCTCGTTTCAGTTTATGCTCTTTATACATGATATATTCTCTGAAATATTTTATCTCTAATACCATTCTAATTCTGTGTTTATAGTCTCTTGTAGTTCCCGAGAGAAATCATTTCCAGCACATTATCCGTCTTCTCAACACTAACGTTGACGGTCGTGTTAAGATTCAAATTGCTTTGACCTCTGTCAAGGGTGTTGGTCGTCGTTTCGCCAACATTGCCTGTAAGAAGGCTGATATTGATCTCACCAAGAGAGCTGGTGAGCTTTCTTCTGAAGAGTTAGAACGTATTGTCACCATTCTCCAAAACCCTGCTCAATATAAGATTCCTTCTTGGTTCCTTAACAGACAAAAGGATATTGTTGATGGTAAGTCTTCTCAAGTTATCTCTAACGTCCTTGACACCAAGTACCGTGATGATCTTGAACGTTTGAAGAAGATCCGTAATCATCGTGGTCTTCGTCACTACTGGGGTATCCGTGTTCGTGGTCAACACACCAAGACCACTGGTCGTCGTGGACGTACCGTTGGTGTCTCCAAGAAGAAATAAGCTGGTAAGTTTACTTTTTTTCTTTTCGGTTTTTGGATAGCGTTTTAATTATGTACTCTAATTTTATAGCTTAACTCTCGAGATAATCATATTAAAAGCATAATAAAAAATTCTTTTTTTTATACATTTCAATATTCTGTTTTTTTATTGTATTTATTCAAGTTGTTTTATTTATATGGCTATTGCTGAATCTATGAGTTGTTTAATGTCTTCTTTCAATTTATGCATTTCGTATTGCTTTGAAGGTGCCTTTTCAGATCTTGCACAGATATCAGCTGCTGATAAGTTTTGAATTCGCTCTTCTGAACTAATATTGTTATCGCTATAAATTCAAAGATTGCAATTAATAATTTTGATTATGTAACAAAAGAACCTATTTTTCCATCACTTACGGGAAACGAGCCAATGCCACATATGCTTGGGCTGCGTTTTCATAACAACAGCGTAATTTATAATAGCTAGCGAGTAACTTGAGACGTTTGTATTCGAGGGGAGGGTTTTGAAGATATTCTTCTAAATTGGGTGGATTTTCCTAAAAGAATTTTAAATGTATTAATGCATTTGCATGTTTATAATCAGCTTAAGTTCAAGGTTTACCTCAATTAGTATTTGATCAAGGTTGTCTTGTAAAAAGCTGTCATATGCATAGAATTGGAAAGCTTTATCATTATATTCAGAGTTAAACACGAGTTTCATCAATATCTTGCGAGAATCTTTGAGATGAGAACTATCCTTGATCACATTTTTTGAAAGTTTGAGAATAATATCATAAAATGGTTGTTTTGACTTAAAGAGCTGATGACGATAATCATCGGCAGGACAATTAGCATCAAGGAGAGCATTGGTGGAATTGGTAACATCCCTAGCTTTAGCGCAACATATAGCAAGACGAATACCGTATGCAGGATATCCCAATTCAGCGTATTGAGTTGCGAATTCGGCAGCCTTATCAGCAGGAATATGAATAGCAATCTTATTTAAATTATCAAATGATTCTTTCAACATGGCGCTAGCTTGATTGGTATTGACGTTACGAGCAAGATATATTTGATTAGCAGCATTGTATAATAAAACATCGTGTGCATTGCAGAATGATCCACATCGACTGGTGAGAATATCTAAAACATGTTCTAAATTATTATAACGCTTGTAGGTATAATCAATTAGAGCAAATGTTAATTCGCTAACCACAGCAGATGTGCCTTCGGATGTTGTGAGTAAAGTTTTGACGTCGCTTTCTAAAAGACTAGCTTGTGCAGAGGGTTTGGCAAGTTTGATGATAGAATTTAAATCGTATTCAAAAATGAATGTAAAAAATGACATGGCTTGGTTCAAATAGCCGATCAATTCACGCAAGTTGTTTAATGATTTTGTCTCGGGAGTGACAGGTGTGAATGGGAATAAAGTTGTGTTTTTATCAATAAGTGTTTGAAGTCGAGTTAAAATCTTTTGAATGCTGGCTAACTCTTCTGTTGAAATGTTGTTTGAATAAGTTTTGCCGACTGCTGTCGAAGTTTCTTTAATCAATTTCTTTGACCAAATTCCTTCAATAACACGATACGTAAATAAAGCCAAACCATCATGGAGGCTAGAGAAAGACTGAGTTTTTGGATCTTCTATTAAGGATTTTACTTGACCGAATCTTTCCAACAATATTTCAGCACCTTTTGCTACATGTGAACCAACAGATTTAGCATCATACAAAGAATTGCTGTTGGGTACATCGGTAGAACTGATCAAATTGTAACAAAGAGAGGAGGCATTTAAATAGCCATAGTGGTTGAAAAAGAGCTCAAAATCGTTGAGACGATACCGAGTGTCTCTACCAGTTCGTGTAATCAAATTGTGCAACATATCGACAGGTCTTTGCTTGACCAAAACAGTAATTCCAGAAGTTGTCAGAACTAAAAAGTGGCGAGGAGTTGCATGATAAGGATATTTGAATTCGTTGATTTCATCTGAATTTGTGGGCGATTCAATAATATCAAGGACTTTACCGTGAATGTCAATGGCATTGCCGTTTTCTTGCAATTGTATATTGGAGTTAGGTGAAGTTCGATTGCCCAAATTAGCCAAATGAGGGGAATAAGTGATAATTTGAGATTGTGTCTCGTTGACATGTGCGTTTTTTACAAACATAGTGAGAGCATTTCTATAGAGAGGCTTACCAACTAAATCAGAAGCTTTCAAAAATTCTGAAGGTGTTCTAACATGCATATTGATTAATCCATTAGGAGCAGCATCATATTTGACCTGTTGAGCATCCTTCTGGTGGTTATAGTAAATTCTACAACCATTAGATGTAATTGCGACCAAATGATAATAAAGTGATTCTGCTGCTGTGGTAGGATGAATAGAAACAATCTGTATATCAGGTATGAAGTATTCGGAAGTAGGAACTGATCTTTTTGCGTCTGCAATGCAATCTGTTTTTTTACAAACTGTGTTGAATGTATAGCCATCAGTTCCCAGATATACAACATTGATATTTGAGTTTTTAGTCAATTGGTATAAAACTGTTCCACTCTCATTTACAGCAATTTGAATAATTGGGTCATTTGATTTTCTAAAGAGGAAACCAAAGCTACTACCAGATGTTTGCAATTTCTTGTTACATTTACTAGCAAACCAAGTTTCCTGTGCCTAATCCCACTGTTAAGGAACATTTTCTTGGCGATTAACACAAATATTCGACTTACTCTATAATCTAACTCCCATACATTGTCATCATTTCCCAACATAAAGACACGGCCTTGACTTGTGCCAACAATTTGAAGCATGTGGACACCATTTGTAACTGTGCTTATAAATGTATTGACATAGTTCAAGCCTTGTGGACCATTCACAACACCAATAACACTAATTTCCCTTGTAGTTGCAATAATCATCAATTGCTTGACATGATCAACGAAAATTCCGGGTTTTGGCTTGACAAATCCTACACCAACAATGTCGCTTTCTGCTTCATGAATCATAATTCCTCGGCTAATCGTACATAATACTTAGAATCTAGATGAATATTTATACACTTGGCATTAATAATTTACCTTTCAACATAATCAAATAAATGAAGGCGGTTTTTGATCACAAAGTAAGCTCTGTTGATGAGAGGTGCGATACCGCAAGGACTTTTATGATCGACTGAAATGAAAGATGTAAATACAATTATTAACAATGACATTTGTGAATTACGTACATTTTCTAATGTCATCCAAACCAGATGTACTCAATGTGATGTTTTTCTTTAGTAATATTGGTTGAACAGCTTCAGCTTGGTTTGGTGCATAAAGACTTGGGTCTATATCAATGATAATTTAATAAACGTTGAGTTAAATAATACCAAATTTTCTTACGTGTGAATGTCTTGTACAGATCAGGAAACTGTCTGTCGACGACAGCTTTGCTTTCCAATGTATCTGCGGCTTCCTTTATAAGAGTAATTGTCTTTTCAGGTTCTGTAGTAGCCATGATTGACAAATATTTTATTGAGAAGAGGATGTAAAAAGACGCGAAAAACCTGCCATGGTTTTGTTAATTTTTTTTCGTCGTCACATCCATCATGTCCTGATGATTGACCATGCATTTGAAAAGGTTGAAAAGATCTTTGTAGTTGTCTACCAACAACTTGAGCATGCAACCTCGATATTCAGCTTTTTGGTAACTTAGATTAAAGCAAACTTTTCATTGAAAATTGAGTTAAATTAGGGTGATATTGGCTTCAAATGTTGATTAATTCATGTGGATT
The DNA here is from genome assembly GCA_016758945.1 of Mucor plumbeus. NCBI lineage: Eukaryota > Fungi > Mucoromycota > Mucoromycetes > Mucorales > Mucoraceae > Mucor > Mucor plumbeus. The sequence goes on from JAEPRC010000786.1 coordinate 6,457, forward strand.
TGAACAGTGCATCATAACGGACATTGAATGAACAAATGCTTCCAGCACACACTCTGCAACGTTCCTACAGAAAAACCCACTTGTTTCTAATTACCCCTTTACTTTTTTAAGAGAAATAATACAATATGGCTCCAAACCCAACTTCGGATTGGACAGAACTTCATGTAAGAACCATCAAATTATTTTTATAAATGATATTTAATACTAAATCCTGCTTACATAGGATCGTTTCTACAGGTAATATTATAATGTTACCAGGTTTCCACTGCTGTTGTATAAACCTGGGTTTATTGTATTTTTGGTAGGAAGCAAGAAATTTACTCTTTATCATGGAACCAAACTGATCTTTCAAAATTCATGATCTCAGGTGCACAGTATGGTGGCCCTATTGGTATGGTTTTCTTTTTGGTTTTATGCATTATTAACTTGATTAACGTGTATTGTTTCGTTTGTAGCCATGATAAGAGATGATAAGAAAGTCTTGTTACTTCAAAAGCAACAGCCTATTAAACCTACAATTTACATGTATACAAGTGCTGGTAAATTAATCGAGCAAATTCAGGTATAAATTTTATATCAAAATTGAAAAAATCATAATTTTAATCGGCATATTGTAGTGGGATAAAGGGCGTATTGTAGCGTTAGGATGGACAGATCAAGAGCAGCTTGTTGTAGTTACTGATGATGGGTCTGTAAGACTCTATACGCTTCATGGACAATATACTCAATTTTCCTTGGGCAAGGTAATTTACTGAGTTTGCATATTTGAATCTTTCTAAATTCTATACTATTTGTAGGATGCTAAGAATGATGGCATTATTGATTGTCAAATTTGGGGTGGTGGTCTAGTAGCTATGACTGGGAAGTATCAACTCATCAGCTTAACTAATTTTGAGGAACCACAACCAAAGATGATGGCCGAGCTCAAGTTGGATGAACCATTGCATAGCTGGACAGTCGTTCCTCCTCAATTTACGCTCAGTCGACATGTAGAAGTTTTGATTGCTACAGGGTCTACCATCCTGGTTGTCGATAGTAAAGAAGTAACTGACCAACATTTAAATCAAGGTCCATTCACAAAAATGGTCGTTTCTCCCAATGGTAAATTTCTTGCCTTGTTCACATCAGATGGAAAATTATGGGTTGTATCTACTGATTTCCAGAAAAACCTTTCAGAATATTCAACCAAATCTAAAATTGCTCCTCAGCAATTGGTTTGGTGCGGTACAGATTCTGTTGTGCTGTATTGGGACAAAATCGTCTTGATGGTGGGTCCTTTTGGGGATTGGATTAAATATACTTATGAGGATCCTATTTATTTGGCTTCAGAAATCGATGGTGTTCGTATCATCAGCAATGATAAATGTGAATTATTGCAAAAAGTGCCTGGTAAGTTACCTTATTTATGTTTATAATCAAATTTATCAATATCTACCATAGCATCGACCGAGAAAATCTTTAAAATTGGTTCCACTGACCCACCAGCTATGCTGTTTGATGCATTGGATCATTATGAGGTATTTATAAAAAGATAAAATGTAAAATACATTGTTGTTAATAATTCACGATTATTAGCGTAAAAGCCCCAAAGCAGACGAAAATATTCGAAGCATCAAAGCAGAATTAATTGATGCTGTTGACAGCTGTATTGAGGCTGCAGGGTTTGAATTTAGTCACTATTACCAACGCGCATTATTAAAGGCTGCTTCATTTGGTAAATGCTTTTTGGATAATTACAATGCCAATGAATTTGTTGATATGTCTCAAACTATTCGAGTATTGAATGCTGTAAGATATTACGACATCGGTATTCCACTCACGTATGCACAGTAAGTTTGATTTTGATCAATGTTTTTATTACTTTTCTTACTGGATTTTTTTTTTCTTTTTTTTTTTTTTTTTTTTTAGATACAAGCGCCTCAGTCCAGATGTATTGATTGATCGTTTGATTAATCGTAATAATCATTTGTTGGCTATTCGCATTGCAGAATACCTAAAATTACGCACAGATAAAATTTTAATACATTGGGCTTGTGAAAAGATTAAATCCAGTACAGAAGATGAAGAGGCTATTTGTAGAACAATTGTGAATAAATTAGCTAAAAAGCCAGGATTATCTTACGCCGAAATAGCAAAGACAGCTCATGATGCTGGACAAACACGATTAGCCACTAAATTACTGGATTATGAGCCTCGAGCTGCAGATCAAGTACCCTTATTGATATCGATGCAAGAAGATGAAGCTGCTTTGATAAAGGCTATCGAAAGTGGAGACACAGATCTTGTTTATCTTGTCATATTTCACTTAAAACGTAAATTACCTTTGGGCGAGTTTTTCCGTATGATCAATAACAAGCCTATGGCATGCAACCTTTTGGAAGTTTATTGTAAAGAGCAGGATACCGAGTTATTAAAAGACTTCTATTATCAAGATGACAGAAGAATTGATAGTGCCAATGTTGTTTTATCTGAAGGCTTTGCTGAATTAGATATTACCGAACGTATCAAGAAATTAAAAATTGCAGGAAAAACCTATAGTGAACATCGTGAACAAGCTTTTGAAGCTAAGGCTGTTGATGAGGCTGTTAAATTGCTTCAGTTCCAATTAACGCTTGAAAAAGATACCCAACAATCATTTACAGGCCTTTCCACTAGTGAAACTATTTATAAATGTACAACTCTTGGGCAACATAATAAGGCTTCGAAAATCAAAACTGATTTCAAAATCCCTGATAAAAGGTATGTTCAAATAAAGACAAATGGGTTTGTAGTTAATAAAATCCGTGTAGATTTTGGTGGGTCAAGCTTCGTGCTTTGGTTGAAGTCAGAGATTGGGAAAATTTGGAGAAGCTTTCTAAAAGCAAAAAATCACCAATTGGCTATGAACCTTTTGTTGAAGAGTGTATTAAAGCGCGACAATATCAAGAAGCTTCTAAATACATACTTAAATGTGATCCCCCTGTGAGACCTATGCTTTTTGTAAAGATTGGAGCTTTTAAAGAAGCAGGCGAACAGGCTTACTTGAATAAAGATGTAGACGGGCTCAGGTAATATTTTCTACTATGTATTATTAGCTGTTATCCACTCTAAATACTCAATACTTTAATTTTATATAGGGAAGTAAGAGCAAAATGTACAAACCATATTGTAGCACAAGAATTAGATTCACTTCTTGCCCAACTTAACGCTAAATAATGAATAAAAGAAACATCCTACTTTGTTAATCATACAAATTCATGCATAAATTGTAAAATAGCTATAATATAAACTGATGTGAAAAAACAAGTGCATGGGAAATAAAGAATTTTAGATTTTATTTTGCCTTACTTATTTTACACTTAATTTTATAAGGTTTTATGGGGTTTTATGGGGTTTAGGGCATACTATACCCCTTTTTTACTAGAAATCTGATATTGCTGCTTTTTTGGCAACGGAAAAAATTACTGTTATCTTACAGTAATTGCTAAACTATAAGTAAATATATCAGTAATGATCTGCTTCTTGTAGATTAAATGTTACTGAAGATACAATTCTCAAAAAAGTTAGAACTATTTGGCATTTCTTATGTTAAAGTATTCCAATAATCTTTTAATTATTATATTAAACTGAAGCTATTATGAAGATTTTGGGTGTAATCCTTGTTTTAGTAAATTTTTGAACCTTGCTTGAATTGCCATTGTTTAATACCCCACAAATATTCAACATATTTGATGTAATTGTTTATCTTTTCTCCTTTCAAACGGCTAAAAGTAAAGACTAATAATAAATACGTCTATTCAAATGTGAAAGTTATTCTATGATGAAAGAATTGAACTTAAAAGAAAAAGAAAGAAAAGTGTCAAATCAACGGTTGTAATGACACACCGCCTTTTCAAGTAGACATTTGAACACTGCGATTTTATTAGCAAATCAACGGACTGAATTTATGATTCAGGATATTGTTGCAGCTGTAGTGAATTTAATAAAATTCGCCGCCGTCATGCAACATATATTACATGATTAAAATGATATAAAATGCAAATAAAGAGATGTTTAAAGGATTTTTCTCCTTGAATTTAATAAACGTGATTCCCTATTCCTCATAAATATACTACAAGAAACTTTTGTAAATTCAATTAAACTATTTGAATTGAAAAATAATTTCACTACCTTGCTTTAATTTACAATGAGTTATTCCGCTTGTAACTACTATATTTTCTGTTTTAAACATCCCCTACATACCATTGCATTGCAAAAAATAACAATTTGGACAAATTTTCTTCTGATTTTCATACATCTCAGGCGTGGCGGTAATTTAAAACAAAAACTTTCTGATGATAAAAAAATTGATGAAAACCATCCTATATTTTTAAAATGCAAAATCGACATCAAAAATGTATAGTAACTTTGTTTGTTCTACTAAATAACATTAGCATGAAATTTAATTTTGCATCTAAACATATATTTGTTGAAAACTTTTGCTACCAAAAATTTTGCAGAAAAAGCAAAAACGTGAAAATTAGTTTTTAGTGATTCTAAAAATACTCTTATAATTAAACTTTAAAGATACTTTTACAAAAACATAAAGCAAAAAAATATTTATCATTTGAGGTATTATTTGTTACTCTAACATTATTTTTTATAGAGTTATTAACTTTCTTCGGAAAAGTCAAATTTTGGACGAGGGTATACAAGGGAAAAATTCATGGTTTTTCGAAATAGATTTTATAATAAAATACAATAAAACTAAATGAAAGAATCATTTTTGGCTTATAAAGTATGTGCTTAAACGGTTTCTATCTCGAGTTACAGCCCATTGAAGTTGCGTTTTTGTACGCTTCCAGTGGAAATATCTTTATAAACAGTGTATGAGCTTAATTGGAATTTTTGCTAGATTTATTTTTCTTCTTTATGTATTTGTTTTGAAATATTACTCTTTAAGATTACTTTGAAATTGCAAGAGCTATCAACCGAAAAATGAATTTTGTGGCAATTTTCTTGGTATTTTAAGACACAGTCTATATAAAACGGAGTTTGGTAATTCAAGCCCCGTAATCCGAGCTCAATATGCAGTAAATCTACCCCTTGAAGGATTTTTTTGTTACAGTCTTTAGGGCAATAATATCGTAAAACGTATCCCAACATACGCGCGCTCGCGCGCTACGTGGTCATTTTTTACCTGATTACTTTTACATGGCATCTACGTGGTCATTTTCTACGATTACACTCCTCTTAATTTATATTTTTTCTAATACTACTGAGGGAAAAAACCCTGTTCGTTATTTGCAAAATTACCTTTTTGCACGGATTTCTTTCTCTATGCTAACCATGTACACATGTGGCTTATATTAGTTTGTATAAAGTAAACTAAGGGATTTTTCGATAATACAACTTATGCAAATATCTAGCATCAGGTACTAGTAAATATACTGTCTAAAATTCGAAAATTCAATTTTTATTTATTATGAAAAAAGTGTAATATTTATTAATTTAGTAGAACCGTCCTTACTCTTGATGATGACTTTAATTCTCGTTGGCAGGCTATTTATATATTCAAATAAATTTTTCAATAAATTTGTACCATTCAGTAGTAATTCTCTGTTTCCGTTCTTCTTTAATAGTGGGTCTAGTAGGGTGGGCATTAAGAAGAAGACGCCTTAGCTGTTACTACGCATGTATTCAATTGGATTTAAGTCTGGGATTTGAGGTGGCCAATCACTGAATAGTATCAACAAAAAAACTGGGGTTTTCAAACCATTTTTTAGTAATTACAGAGGTATGCGGTGTGGCTTTGTCTTGTTGAAAATGGACATCCTTTGTATCTAAACCATAATAATCAAATATGACCAACAAGGATGTTTGATGTTTCCAAAATATCAATATGTAATGAGTACTATTTTCTTGAGATAGTTTAGTCTATTAGAAAGAAGTGCTTTGAGTGGACATTGGTGTTACTAATGTATTTGTTATATAGGATCGGATTTGTGATAATTTACTTAAAAAAGAGTACAATAAAAAGAATAATATGTGCAATTAATCATCAGTTCTTCAACTGTACAATAAAAACAAGGTAGGTTTTATTTAGATATAAAAGTATTGCCTTTTATAATGATTTGGTATTGAGTTTCTAAGATATAATTAAGAGCAATATTGAACTATTAGATTTGTTTGAGAGTAATTTATGGATTGATGTTAATCAATCATAATTAAGCCGTGATTGTAGAGCTTGTGAATTGCCTTGTTTCAATGCTGCGCTTGTTGTGCTTGGATTGTGATTTGATATATCTTGACAGCTACTTGAATGATTAACCGCTGAGAGGTTAAAGAGTATGGTGTCATGATTTGAGTGGCCCGAACCTTTCGGGTTAATTGATTGAGAAATAATAAACTAGGCGTTTCTTATATCCGATTCTAGACTTGTTCTTTCATATTCTAAATAGTAATCAATGGATTGTATAATCTATTGATTGGTTATAGAAGGAGATAAGGTATGATACTTGGTGGAATACAACAAGTTGTTTGCCTATTTTTTTTTCAAATTTAAAATTTGAGTCGAGGATATACTGGTCTTTTTTGGGAGCAAAATTGAGGACATTCTTTTTTTTTACCCATTTTTGACGATATCTATACGAAAAATTAATATTTTTAAAAACAATTTAACTGGACCTGATATAACCCGCTAAGATTTATAACAGAAATAAAAAATAGCTGTTGCTCAATATAAGGAATATTTTGAAATTTACTACAAAAAATTCCAAAAAAAGGAAAAAAAATGTGCACAGAGTTCTCTCATACTTAAACATATTATAAAGAGCTTTAAAACAAATAAGTTTTATTATCAAAAAGTGTTAGTATAAGTTAATTTTTTGTAGAGGTATGAGGGTTCAAAGTTTTTAATTTTTAACAATGAAATAAGTGTTAAAATCTGAGACATTAGCACGGAAAAAGTTATACCAACTGCACAAAATAGGATATTTCCGGATACTTGTTTTTGGATCAAAGTCGAACATCTCAGGTACATTGGCATATAATTTTATTTTGTTGTTATGTAGTGAAAAAAGCCAAGTACTGCAGGGATCAAAAGCGAGATCTAGTTTTTTTTTTTTTTTTTTACAAAAAAGCAGTGGATTTTACCTGCGATTGAAGTTTTCGTGAGATATAAAATAACTTTAGACACAGGTAGCATAATTCGGCTAACTCATATCTATTTAACAGTATCTAAAGTGTATATAAAATGTGCTTAATTTGAGGTTGGTTATAGAAAAGAGGGTATGCTTCGATTTTGAAGATTGAAATTACAAAAAATCAAATTCTGGAGAATCCATTCAATAATGTCATAGTTGTACTATTAAATAAAGGACATGACATATGAAAACATAAATTTACCATGTTGGGAAAGCTGTAGTACTTTTTGTGTGTCTCGAATTTTAGATTAGAGTCAAAGTAACCCTAACTTCAGCATTTTGATTAGCAGAATAATCAAGCTTGAAGCTTACTTGTGTAATCAAATTAGAATAAGTCTATTTCTTAAACCGAGTTGTTAATAGTACAACATTTTGTTCAATACAGGTCTCAAATCAATGAAAATGCAAGTAGATACTAATGAATATTATGTTGTTTTATTTAAAATGCATTGCAAAGAGGTATCATCGAGAACATATATATATGCAAGTTATTGATTCAAATTACTTTCGATTTTGTTTTTATTCACTACAGAATGAGCAGACATAAATCTATAAAATTGCATTAGCATTTTGAATAATAAAATGTAATTCAAACACATACAATGATGAGTGCGAAGTGCCTAATTGCCGAATACTTGGTATTTGTTCAAGAGTGATTTTCATATTTCCTTCCAATTTCTTCATATTTTGTTCAAGCTTATTCAATTCCCCTTGTAACTTGTCATATTGCTTTTTATTTGATTTGTAATTAATTGGATTTTCCATATTATTTTTAGCACGAACAAAAAAAAAAAAAAAAAAAAAACGGAATGGAACTTTCATTTTATCATTTAAATTTGAAAACGCGTCAGGACATATTGGGGTGCAAGTCCTTTCTCATCCCTTTAACATACCCATCATTTTTTTTTTTTTTTTTTTTTTATAATAATGAAATCTGCTCGAAGATCAATAAAAGACACATCAGATAATAAGCGTCGATGGCGTGACAAATTCAAACAACAATGTAGTGATAGAATAAAGCATGCTCGACAGGAAAAGATTGATAAAATTAGAGAAGATCAGGTAAAATTTAGTTTTTTTTTTTTTTTTTTTTTTTTTTTTTTTTCTATACTCCAAAATAATGTCTCAAATGCTCTTTTACAAGTTAATGCATAAAATATTAGAACAAGAATGGGATATTTTCAAAAGAGAAAATGAAACTGCAATGCGAAATGAAGGAATTGACGATATTGATAATTTAATAGAAGAAAGTATATTAAAAATAGATGAGGAGGCAGAAATGTATTCAAAAGAAATGGAAGAGGGCTTGGGCCAAGCATTAGACGAATATCAAGCAATTATATGTGTCAATTGTCAAAAGGCAAAGGTTACCTCATCTGAATTAAAGGGTGTTAAAGTGTTATCATGTCCTAACTGTGGATTTTATGCAACAGAAATGTGCTTAAATACAATCTTAGAGTCTAGTAAAATGCATTCAATATATTGCCACGGGCTGATTTCTTATTCTTTGGAACCTGGTACTGATGATTCAATTATTTCTGCTTGTAATACGTGCGATCTTTGGGATATTTTTAATATGTAAATAGTAAAATAAATAGCTTTTGATGCTTGTCAAACTATGCTCTTCGCAACATTGTGACTGATAGCATCGCTTGATAAATAGGGTCCCATTTGGGACAAAATAAATAAATGTATATTGTATATACTGAATCTGTGTATATAAATCTAACACACATTTAAACCTATAAAATATTGCTTTTTTTTTTTCTTTAGAAAATACCCTTTTTTTTTTTTTGCAGTTAATATGAAAAAAAGCATCTTTTCGTCTTGCGAGAAATATTTGTTCAAATCATTGGGTTCTATCAGAGTAAATTGTTTAGTTATTGAAACAAGTTTTAATTTGGCTCAAATCTTTCATTATTCCGTATTTAGGAGCGTCCCTTGGGAAACGCTAACACTTACGATGGCTCATTACAGACCACATTGCTAAATGATGATCCAAAAAATGAAAATTTAATTTTAGATTCTATGCTTAAACTTGTTGATTCACTTAGGTTCGCAAAGAATGTCGTAAGCGCGAAAATAAATGAAAAACTAATACCTTTTGCTAACCTTTAAATAGGATTTTCTAGGAACCTCTGGATTTTCAATTATGCAAGATTTATTACCATTTATCAACAGCAGTAATGATGATATTCAAGCATCTGCGTACATTTCTATGCAATATCTTTCTGATTATTTAGATCAAGATGAATTAGTTGAAAGCATGATGGATCAGTTAATTTGTATTGATTGGGAAGTTGAAGATCTTGACGCTTATTACAAAACTGCCCGTCTTTCAACTGTTTATGTCGAATTATTTGGTAGAGGTTTAGAAAAAATGACTAAACCAAGAGATTGGATGCTTTTCCTCCCTTTTCTTTCAAATTATTTTGTCAAAATCATAACAGCTACCGAGCCAGTCTTGGTTGAAAACTCATCATTTGGGTCCTCTAGTCAACGTTCTCTTTGGGATACAATCATCATATTGATCGCCAACAATTTTCTTGATTTTATAGAGTTTATTCATTTAAAAACTGTAGTGCAAGATCCTTCAACATTTCCTGTATGGTTTGTAATGCTGTTTAACTTTTATAAAATTATTAATGCAAATATTTTAGTTTGATTCAACAAATATTGGAAAAGAAAATGGAGATACGAAAAGGCGATATCTTGCTTATTATCTCTTGAATTTATTGTTTGAAAAGATTGTTGCTCATTTTGATATGCAGTTATCAGAAACTTATTTTAAAATGTATAATCCAGTGTATGCATCGAGAATCAAAATACACAGAGCAGGTACTGCAGCAAAGATAAATGCTGAAGATGCTGCTTATAAGCCAATGTTTGATATTGTGCACCGTAGTATGGTACGTTTATTTTGTTTATCTACTAGAATAAATATTAATCTGTCATTTATATAGGAATTAGCATTGAAGTATGGTCTTTCGTTTGACAAAATGCATCAATTACAAACGTCTATTGTCAACAATTCGGACTCCAGTATCTCTTCAGGTAAATCGCTATCAAAGAACTGAGATTAAGCAAATTATCTAACCCTTTTTCCATATATAAGAGGATGAAATGATGGAGAATGACAGACAAATGATCAATGCTAGATTATACCCATTGAGTTATAATGGAATTGCTATCTTGCTCAGTTTATCGTTGTATGACAAGGCCATTTATCCTAAAATATCTTTGAAAACATCTATAGGACTCCTTAATAATGACACAGACATTTACAAAATGGCACAAAAGTACATTGGCATTGTTTTGAATCTAGTAACAAGGTAAATATTGTGTAACTATTGTCTTTTATGTCATAGATATTCAAAATATGCTTGCGAATAGATGCTCAGATTATGTTTGTCAAGCTGACAAAGGTGTGTTTGTAATGCTTTATATAGCAGAAAATATCAAAGATGTAGTAGTTTCCTTGAATGATTTAGAAAAGATGATACCTGGTCCTTGCGGTAATGAAGTTGCTTTTCCTGCTTCACGTATTATTGAGGTATAACATGATTATTGTGTATTGTAAATATACAAATCTTAAAAGCGTAATATAGATAATTACAACAGTGGCTTCTACTTGTCCTGATTCTACCATTCGATTTGTTACATACAAACTCATTGAAAAATTCATCAATTACGGTAACGAAGAAGTCCAACTGTTTTTATTTGAAGAATTGCTAGTTAGATGTCCATTCCCATCAATGAAAGTAGCAGCTATTGGACTATTAAAAGATCATGTTTGGAAGGTTTTAGATGAGAAAAAAGTATGTAAAGTTGTAAAATTATTTGACAAAATGTGTATTTTAACCTGTTTTTCTTAAAGCTTCCTTCCGTATTAGCAAGTCCTGTGCTAGTTACAGAGTTTGTTCCTCTTATTTTGCACTACAAAGATGAATGGGAAACGAAACAATCTGAATTTTGGGATGATTATAGCTATATTATGCAAGCTCTTGGTTTTTATCGAACATTGTACCAAAAAGATATATATCATAAATATGTAAAATTGTCATTTTGTATAAAAACTATTCATTTATTAATTTTTTTTTCATACGATAGACTGCCATTTGGGACACAGTTGATGCCGTAAATAGCACTTATTTTGACCCGCTATCAAAATTACTTGGTAAAATAGATAAAAAGGTTCGTATATATTTTGATTTTAGAATATCAATCCATCTTTTGTTGACTTTTTTTTTTTTTTTTTTTTTTTTTTTTTTTTTTTATAGAATTTGAGCGAAGAAATGCAAATTGAGACGATGGAACATCAGATTAAGCTTATACAGAGTGATATATTACAGCAGCGTTACTAAATCAGTCGATACCTACTAAAAATCAAATAAAACTACTTTTTACGTAGATATTGAATTCATGGATACAGTTGTAAGAATGGTAATTTATTGAGGAAGGAAGATATTTACTTAATGTAAATATCGTATGATATATTGAGAATTGTGAGGAGGTATTATTATCATTAATCGTGGAGGGGTTTCTTTTGCATTTTTGATACTCTATAGACAAATTCAACATTTTCAATATAAAATACCACAAGCAAATTGAAAAATGTACCTTTCTCATAGATTGAATATAACGAAAGACATCATCTTCTTCGACCGGTTCTTCCAAAGAACTACCTCTAAGATGTCTTTTATGTTGTAATTGTTTGATCTTTAATTCCTTTTGTCGATTATGCACGGCTTGCAATTTAGCTAATTTTTTTCCAATATGTATTTTTTAGTTGCAGGTATATCTTGTTTAAAAGAAAGATCAAGCTTCTTTTTTGTTTTGTTTTTTCTTTTCCTACTACTCTCTGCATTGATTATAATGTTTACAAATCCAATTGTTGCTTGAATATCGGCCATGACAAGTGATCTTTCGTAATCGGCTTCATTGTTAATTGCTGCTACATGATACTGATAAGCAACTTCTATTTATTTGAGCCCGTCATCTCTTATTTTTCTTAAAGATCCTGTCTTGCCTAATGATTGACGTGCGTTTCTAAACAAGTTTCAAGTAATAATCACTATGGGAAAAAACGCGAAAATAGTAATTTTAAAATTTGCAGTTATTCATTTCTTTACATAATACTATTATAAACTTGTACCTTTCCAATAACATCCTCACATAAAACAGGTTCTGCAGCGATTGCCATAGTAGTTTTTTTCAGGAAATTTGTAGTTTATATCTCATTTTACGCCTTTTTTCCCGTGGTAAATTACACCAATTTAGAACCAGCAGAACATGAAATGTTGGGTGCCTGAAATACTTTACCATTCTCAATTGTTGTCATTTATTTTTGTAACTACAATAATTTTTCATTAAACATAATATGCAAATTATACAGAGAATGAGAATCTATGATTATTACTATTATTTTATCAATCTGTATAATATGTTAATTCTGTCACAATTTCATTAATTCTATCACTTATTAAACCTACTGCAGGATTTTTTTCTTTTTCAATATTATCTATGAATCATATTATGAATATTGAGAGTATAAATAATGCATAAATTTACCAGAACTAATATCAAATTAATATTTTAAATTTTTAGTCAATGCTAATATTTTTTGCTTTTGCATGATATTTTTCTTGTTTTCAATGTCATCTATGTATATAAAATAGATGTTTAGAATTGTTTTTCCAAGTTAATTAAATAATTTTTATTAAGCTCAATTTCAAATACATTTTCTTTTTTTTTTTTTTTTTTTTTTTTTTTTTTTTTTTTTTTTTTGGCTGTAGGGATTGTAGATGTGTCCGGATTTGTTGCTGTGGATGGCGTATAAATAGGTAAAGTGTAATCTAAATTTGTCGTTTTTTAAAAATCATATATAACAAGACTTTGGTTCCTCAAAGAAAGATCAAAACAAATTTTAAATTTTCAGACATCCAATAACATTGAAGGCCATTTTGGCTCCCCTAAATAAAACAAAAACAAATTTTAAAACAAAATAACAAAATTTGCATGAATTTTTTTGATAACAATATAATCACCCTTCTTATTCTTCTAAAAACTATATAATAAAATGCCAAAAGCTCAACAAGGAAAGCGTGTTACTCGTTATAACAAAAGTAATGAGAACAACTCACCAAAGATTAGGGGAGAGTACATGCATTGGGAGAAGCGCGTTGCAAAGCAACAAGAAAAAAAACTGGTAGACCTTTCGCTTGACGTTACGCTCAATGATAATGGAAAACTGTTAAAAAACTGTTGTCTAGGAATCAACATGGAAAGAGGCCTATTGGCGTAACGCCTCTAAAGATTGCCAAAGACATTGCGGTATAAGCATCAGTATATATTCTTACGACTAATATCAAAATTTTTGCTTAATCTTTTGCTGCTCTGTTCATTACCGTAAAAGCCAAGACGAGTAAGAGCGACAATCGTTTAAAATTTGGTATGTCTTTGTGAATGCCCGCTTCTAGTGACAAAGACATTGTAGTCTTTAATAGCATTAAACAAAGCATCAAACGATTTCTTACTCATTCTAACTTCTCTTCTTAATTTGACCTCTTCTTGTTTCATGAAATTCTCAACAAATTTTACGTCGTCAACTACAATTCTGCTCCTGTACACCTTAATACTTCTCGAGAGAAGGTACCTTTGACTTTCGATTTTATCCAAATACTTGCTGATCTCAGGATGTTCGTCAATGAGCTTATCGAACATTTCCTCGAGATTTCGGGTACTCAATTGGATTTCTCTTTGAAATTCGGGTTTTCTTTGTTGAGGTAAACCCTTATGATCTGTAACGAGACTCAT
>JAEPRC010000787.1:0-20325 GCA_016758945.1 Mucor plumbeus
TTTACAAAATGGATCCCTGACAACCCAATTTTTAATTGTTTTCAGAAAAGCAAAACGGATTATAAACAGGAATATTTTCTCTTCAAAATATATTTAACCTTTATTTTATAAGTGTATTCTGTAGTGAGAAAAGTATTAAAACAAATCGGCCCAAATGGGCCGATCGGGGTAATCCCAACTTGTTAATTATAATTTTTTTAATGCGAAGTACCATTATGTATTGTATGTTAAATATTTGGAAAAATATACCTATTCAAAGTTTGAAGCTTTGATTTAGATATGATCACCAGCACATCGATGGTTTTTTAAAAAGAGCATTTATTTGTACTTTTTTACTTGAATTTGATGTTCAAATGTTTGCTTTTACTGTACACTACTACTGTAAATTTATGAAATAAAACCAGTATTATTTTATCTCATATTTAATATTTTTTTGTAATGTTAAGCACATTTTCAGCACTTTCTGAGCGCATTTTTTACTATTTGTAAATACATTTTTGAGCATATTTTGGACGTTTTTTCCTGCAATTTATAGCTCATTCAAGCCTGATGGCTGCGCTCCTATAAGCTATTTTTTGGTTGTTCTCAGGAGATATAAGATTATACTGCCTCTCTCAAATCTCAAGACTGAAGATATGCAATAAATTATTAGTAAAAATAAAATTGTTATATAAAATAGAACAGGGTACTAAAACTGAATGACTTTTTTTTGCAAAATAGAAAACTTCTTTTTTATTTAAATTTCTTTAGTTATAACTAATCTGAATAAGTATACATGTACTGTACATATCCAGTCAGATTTATGTAACACGCTAGTTCTCTCACATTCCACAATATTATTAGTTGATAAGTATAATAGCATATTACACAACAATGTAGAAAGCTTATCAAAACAATGTGTGCCTTAATCGTATCCAAAGGAACCTACTATAGAGAGCTCTGTACACAACAGATATTAATGATATAGTATTACATATTCTTTAGCTGGTATTTTGTGCAGAGACATTCTAAAATGGTTATCAGGCAGTCAAATTTGGACCATTTTGGTTTGCCATTAAAAATAAAGGCGTAGGTATAGGCTTTGCTAATAATTTGTTTAGATTCTTCTATTGACTCTTCATGTAAGTCTTGCTTTATAGATACTATAATATAATGAGAAAACTCCTTAAATAAAAGAGATATTACAAACATTATAAATTAAAATTAATCAAAAGTTGTAAATTAAGAAACTAATCTTAATATTTGCATTTATCCCTATAACTAAGTTGCCGAAAAACTTAGTTATGCTTCTTTTAGTTGATTTTTTTTAGAGAAAAAAATTGTGAATTTTTTGAAGTACAACAAAATATCTCACAACATCATAATCTGTCAATTTAAATAAGTTATAAATGTCTCTCAATAGCATTGAGTCCTGAGTTGTGAGTTGCAAGGCTTAAACTTTACGTCTGGATACTTAAGATACAACCTATAATAAAAAGAAGTTAATTTTATAAAAGAAAGCTCAAAAGAGATACTGCTTAAACCTTTCTTTATTAAATTATGAATAACTTGGCAGCAAAATGTTATTTCTTCTACTTTTCTGTTTATACTATTTAATTATTGAAATTATTTGGCAATTGTTCTGTCAACTGCTCTTAATCCTGTAATTTTAAGTATCTTGCTGAGTTGTCGGGTTCTTAATTTGCTTAATCCAAAGCGGCCCTTTTATTTAATTTTAGTAATCTCAGTTGTCAAACATGCACATAGAACAGTTCTTGTTCTATTTGATTCACGTGTATTTAAGATTTTTTTATTTACAATGCAATCACGTTATGAATACCAGTGATATCTTTGATATTCTAGAATCCCCTTTGTTGTTTATGGTTTATATATTTATAGTTTTTTGTTTGGATTGCATAGCATAATAGTTTCGAATGAGATGACTTCTAATTTATCATGTGGCGAAATACTACCTAGTTCAACACACAGCCTTTAAGCATTGTAGAGTTTTAGGGTTGGATCGTTAATACGCTATAGAGTACTTCAAAATAAGCAACTGTTTTTCTTAAAAATTGTTACAATATTGTTTATTTTTTCTATAGAGATATTAATTTTCAAAGTTTATAATTTTAACAATAAAGTCATGTAGAATTTAAGACACTAACAGTGGAAAAGTCATGCCGACTGCAAAAACATAGGGTATTTTCGGATAATTTCGGATAATTGTTTTCGGACTAAAGCTAAGCGCCTCAGGTACATTGCCATTTAATGTATTAGTGTTTTTCAGTGAAAAAAAAGTTGGGCAAGGATAAAAATTGAAGCCAGTTTTTAAGAAGAATATTGAATTTCATACATTTTTGAGTCATTTGTGAGATGAAAATTATTTTAGGGGGAAGTAACATACTATGACCAATTTATAACTATTATGCACTGCATAAGGTTATGTATATTCTAAAATCGTTAATTTGAGAATATTTGTAATAAAGAGACCTACCCTAGTTTTGAAAATTGAAAACTTTTGATTTCAACTTTTCTAAGTTGTAGGCTTAATGGGCTTTACAATTGCGACAGACAAAAACAAACGAGAAACATTTAAAATAATAAAAGAAATCTTTTATAGAACAGCATTTGTCATTATAGTAGAAGTTTATTTATTTAAATCACAATTTAAATATCAACATTGTGTAAATATATTTGACATCCTGTAAAATTTTAACAAGTTTACTCAAAGATATAATTAATAAACTTGTTAATAAACAAGTTTATAAATTTTTATTGTGTTTATTAAGCAAGTTCTTAAATTTTTTATATTTACGAATAACCAATAATTGTTCTATTCTCAAGTTCACATAATCTATTATCGATTTATTCAATTAATCTTTCCAAGTATTTGTTGGTCAACAGCAATGATCCATCTCTTGTATTTTCCCCATTCCTTTAGTTTAGGCAATTAATATAAGTAACAAAGTATTTCAGATAGCCATTAATAATCTTTATCTTACTTTACAAGAATAAAATTACATATTATATACTATTTTTCAAGCGTATTTCCTTTTTTTTTTACAAAATGTTGTATTCCACCAAGTATTATACTTTATTGCCTTCTATAACCAATCGATAGATTATACAATTCATTGATTACTATTTAGAATATGAAAGAACAAGTCTAGAATCGGATATAAGAAACGCCTAGTTTATTATTTCTCAATCAATTAACCGAAAGGCTCGGACCACTCAAACCACAATCCAGGCACAACAAGCGCAACATTGAAACAAGGCAATTCACAAGCTCTACAATCACGGCTTAATTATGATTGATTAACATCAATCCATAAATTAATCTCAAACAGATCTAATAGTTCAATACCGCTCTTAATTGTATCTCAGGAACTCAACACTAAATCATTATGAAAGGCAATACTTTTATATTTAAATAAACCTTATCTTGTTTTTATTGTACAGTTGAAGAACTGATTAATCACACATTCTTTTTTATTGTACTCTTTTTTAAGTATATTATCGCAAATCCGATCCTATACAACACAAAACCTTCCTGTTTGTCTACTAAAACCTTTCTAAAAGAACACAATTATCTATTAGTTAGAGTTAGAGATAATCTTTTATATAAAAGTATGATGTACTGTATTTGAATAACCACATTCTTAAATTTTACTGGAAATTTTTATTTAAATAATATTAACATCTTTCATCGCTCTTATAAGTTCACCTAATTGAATATCCCTACGACTCGATCTGTATCGTTTCACAAATCGATCCAAAAATGTTAAAAAAACAAAATCGTCTAATGGCTCATGAAATGCAAAGCTAATTGAACTAGCATACTAAGTAGTTTTTGTACAGTTTTAAATTGTACACTCTCCTAGACAAAATTTAGCCAAATGCTTTACAATAAATCTTGCGTAAAATATGATTGGAATTTTGATGGTTTTTTGATGGTTTTCGTCAGTTTTCATAGGCATATTTTAAATTCAAATATTTTACATAATGTGCAACAAAATTATCTATTGATGTAGAGGCTATTGATAAATTTTTCAGTTATGCTTTTCTTAGAGAAAAAGAGGTTTTTGTCAATTTTTTCCAACTCCAAATTAGGGATGGGTCTATACAGGTCCATTTTTGAAACAAAGTAGAAAATATTCTTTTTTACGCATTTTTGAGGATATTCCTGCGAAAAAGCAACATTTTAAAAAAGGGCTAAATTCCATTCAATAGAGCTCAATAAGTTTCATGATATGAATACAAAACAAATCTACTGATAATAATGAATATTTTTAAATTTATTACAAAACTGTCAAAAAATGCAATAAAAAAAAACGCTCAGAGCTTTTTTGTACTAACATATGCTATAGAGCACTACAAAAAAAGTAAATTTTTATTAGCATTAGTAATTGTTAGTATAGCTTAATTTTTTTGCAGAGATATTAAAGTTTGAACTTTCAACTTTAAGGTAATGATGTTGTATTCATGGTATTTAGCTGGTGTTTTATTGTTTATCAGATAAATTTTACTCAAATTAGTCGTTTCGTGCCTATTAAAATTGGTCTAATTTTTATAATGATGTTGCGCTGTATTTTTTTTTTTTTTTTTTTTCATACAAAATTTGATTTATTGGTAAAACTATCAAGATTTTTACGGATAGCTCATTATAAAATAACGTGCTCATTTTGAAAAGATAGATGTAATATTCGTACAATAGCTTTACACTATACCCTGTTTATTTGTTGAATATTTGGAAAAGAAGTTCAAAAATTTCAAAAGCAAAATTGCACGTGAGAAAGTTTTTATATATTGCGAAGATCTACATTTAATGTGGCATTCTCAAAATAAGATTTCTGGTAAAATCGACTGCCAGAGCGAGTCGAATTTTCGTCCGTAAGCTGGCTGGTAAAATTTGGCTTATCGTTGACAAATTAAGATAATTATTTTGGTACATGAAAACCTTAAGACAAATGTGAATATTATTTTTTACGGAAGATATTGTATGTAGCATATCTTTAATAGGTCAATTTTTCATGTACAAGCATTCCAACAGGCTTAATATAAGTGGCGGTGGACCATTCCACAAATCAACCATTCATTCTCAGTGACATGATGCACTCATTTATACGTCATTTAACCAGAGAGAATGATTGAGAATACCACCACAAGTAAAAGCTAAAGAACTATTTGCACTCGTCGAGCTTGTAATACAACAATAGGTGATCCTTGAAGTGGTACGAATCAAAAGATTTATACATTTGCATGAAAATTTTACAACTGCCAAAAGTAATGCACGCGGTGGATTGTACGCGTTTCGCTGCCCAAATCAAGCAAGTGACTATATACCAAAAGCTGATATAAATGTTACTTTTCCTTGTGGGTATTGGTTCTACTTTTTTTTCTCTCTCGTTCTCGTTTCTAGGTCCAAATAGGAAGAAAAACAAATAAAACTTTGATTATTAATGAGTGCTGCTTTATTACTTGATGCTTTAAGAAGACATGATTTACAAGAGGTATGTTGCACTGATTTAAAAAAAAACTATTAATTAATTGTTGTTCTATTACTAGTATTATCCAAAGTAAAATATTAAAAGATTTCTTAAATATGCGTTTACTAATAAAATACATTTCATTTTTTTAGTTTGTCTGCACAAGGAATATCAAAATTGGATAACCTTGCAGAGGTATTTTTATACTGATATTTCTTTGTAAAATAGTATATACTAATTGCAATCTTTTTTCAAGTTATCTGAAGCTGATTACTCGAAAATAGGTATTCGTTCTCCAGAAGATAAAACAAGATTTTTAGCTTTGGCTAGAGACATAAACATGTTACGTAGCAACACGACTAAATCTAGCAATCAACATAACGACAAAGTTAAACCTAAACCAACTGAATTAATATCAAGAAAACGACCTATACCAGCAAATGGAACCTCGCCTGATAGAAAGAGTCGACGAATGACCATTGCTCCACAGACTCTAATTTCTCGTACACCGCCCAAAATGTCTGCTCGAGATCGTCGTTTATCATATCTACCTCCAGCTTCAGTTCAAAGAGAAATGTTCCATAGATCACCTACTAAAATTCAGAGCCCTGTGAAATCAAGGATATTACCAAAGCCTAAGATTATGGCAGATGAGCATATAATCACCGAAGCACCTAAACAACCTTTAGTAGAAAAAGCTTCTACAAGGTTATTAGATGCATATGGTATTCCTGTGAATCAAAAACCGAGACCTGTAGCGACATCAGATAGCCCCACACATCAACAAGGCTCACTTGAAGAATTTTTACATTTAAAATCTAAAACATCATCAAATAATACAACAAAGGCCTCAGCAGCTATGTCACTATCTACATCAAATGATTTAAATCAACGTATTCGTGTTTGTGTGAGAAAGAGACCTTTGAATAAGAAAGAGACCGCCAACCAAGAATCAGATATTGCTCCTCTTGTAGGCAGTAGAACAATTCAATTGAATGCACCAAAGTAAATTGAGAGCTATATATATATATATATATATATATATTTGGAAATATGCAATAATAGAATTAGACGACTAATTTCACAATTTAAATAGGACACGAATTGATCTTACTCGATACACAGAGACACATACATTTACTTTTGATGATACTTTTGATAGTAGTTCTTCAAATACTCAGGTACTGTATTGCTTGTATTTTAAAAAAAATGGATGCACATCTCATAATTCTATAGATTTATGCTAGAACTGCACAGCCTCTGGTGGAATATGTTTTTAGAGGTGGCAAAGCAACATGTTTTGCACAGTAAGTGCATCAAAGTAAACTCGTTAATCCGAGAATTCACTATTTTTTCTATCGATTTGTAGTGGACAAACAGGTTCCGGTAAGACATACACTATGCTTGATCCAGTTCATGGTCTTTATGTTCTTGCTGCCCAAGATATCTTCCGACTTCTATCATCAGAATCCTATTCAAACCTCTCAGCCAGTGTTGGTTTCTATGAAATTTATCAAGGACAGCTATTCGATTTGCTCAATAAAAAGAATAAATTAACTGCGAGAGATGATGGTAATGGAAATGTGGTTATTGCAGGTCTTCGTGAATACCCTATAAACACTGTCGAAGATTTAATGTCTGTATTCGAATACGGAAATCAAGGCAGAACCACAGGGAAAACTGGTGCTAACAATAAGTCTTCTCGTTCACATGCAGTTCTTCAAATCTTGTTAAAGACTAAGACTTCCCCTCCTAAAGCTCATGGAAAATTAAGCTTTATTGATTTAGCAGGTAGTGAAAGGGGTGCTGACAGAGGTGATGCAAACACTAAAACAAGGTAAATGTATATATTTTGTTTGGGAATGTTTGGGAATCTAATCATCACATTCTTGTAATTAGGTTAGAAGGTGCTGAAATTAATAAAAGTCTTTTGGCATTAAAAGAATGTATTCGTGCTTTGGATCAGAACAAAAACCATACTCCCTTCAGAGGAAGTAAACTTACACAAGTATTAAGAGACTCTTTTACAGGCGATTCTCGGACATGTATGATTGCTACCATATCTCCCAATAATTCAAATAGTGAACATACATTAAATACCCTCCGTTACGCTGATAGGTAAAGCATTCTAATTGATGCATTTATTACGTATGGCCTACTGACATTTCTACAAATTTTAGAGTCAAGCAATTAAGAGGAGAATCTGATCCTCGGCTATTGGGTGATTACGGTGGAAGTGTAGAAAGCAAAGGAGCAGGCATGGTAACAGCTGAAGCAGATGTAGAAACAAGAGATACAGATAGCCAAAGTGTAGCAAATTCAGACGCAATTTGGGAAAATGATGTCTCTGAAAATATATTGGAGGTTGATTTTCCATCAAATGAAGTTGCAGCCAATGCGTTAGCTACCCCTACTAATGATCGATATTTTCACTCTACTGAGGCTTCTAATACATCACATCGCCAAGAGAAATATCTTCAACGTCTTGAATCGCCACCTGCTGAAGTATTTGACCAAAACATGGATGATCCATTTTTCTCAGCACCATTGTTAAAAGATGAAACTACAAGAAAAGCTATCGATACTGATGTGAACCAGATGGATATATCATCATCTATTACTATTTCATCTTTGGACGAGACGAGGATTCGTAAATTTATACGATTACATCGAGCACAAATCAAAGAAATGGAAGAATGGATTCGAAATGAAAAGAAGATGATTGGCAAATTATCATTAGCAGTTGCTAGTGAATCTGATTTACAAGATGGTTTAAATGAAGATATTATGGACAATCAACAGATCAAAGATGATTATGAGACTTATTTGAATGATTTAGATGATATTATGGATCGTAAATTTGAATTAGTTGCTGCTGTTAAGGATAAAATAAGAGAAGAATTAGAAGAATAAAGTTTATTTGGTCTTATTAATATCAATATGTTTTATGACTAGACCATCAGATGTAGAATACGATGTAGTGCTAGATTGTATGCTGGAAGACGATGCTCCTAAAGATTCTCTTCTTGTAGTTTCTTGTAAATTATTTAAGCAAACTTTTATATCGATTAAATACTGTCTTAATGACCTTTGTTCATTTCTCCCAAAAACAAAACCTACTATGAGTGAAACAATTGCAATCACGGAGAAAACGATCAAAAATAACCCACAAATTGCATTTAATAATACTGCAATTTGAGTTTCTGAAGAGTACATCGGAAGTATGATTTGAGAAGCATATAAGCCAAATACAATCAATGTAGATAAACCAAAGAGAAACAATAATCCATTAGCTGTTGATGTTGCCTTTAATAAGTCTTTTTCAAGTATATTAATCATAGGATTTAAAGTATCTGGTAATATTTTTGTATAGTCAGGTCTCGATATTTGCTTTGGTAAGGGTGCATAATCATTTTCGAATGCACTATTGGCTTTTGCGGAAATAGAGAATATTGAATGAACAGCAAAATGATCAGAAAAACTCATTTGAGTATCTGGAATGTATTCCTCAAAAGTAACTTTGGATTGTTGGCAAGTAATTTCTGGTGTACGTCTATAAAAAATATAATCCAATCTATCTCCAACGTCTTTGGCATATGGTTGTTGTTTCAAAAAGTGCTTCGTCCATGTATCTAAAGGGGAATCACAGGTAATGCCAAATAATTGTATACATTCAGAAGCTGTCAGTTGATTTCTTTCAAGTCGACCAAGGCTATCCGCCATTGTATCTTTATGCATTTCTAACCATGAATCCGTCATAAATGCATGATTTTTTAAAACTTGGTAGCAGTGACTAGTAGGAATACTATTAAAATCTCCTGCCTAAATAGCTTCATGTGAGTGTCTATCTCTATAACCAAATCTATAAATCGATTTTTTACCAAAATGACATGTCTCCCTTGAGCAGCTGATGATCTTACACTATTAGCAATTTGCCAACATTCAGTAATTCTTTGAGCTTCATACTCATCATGGTTTCCATAACCAGCTTGAAGCTATTCAAATATATATAAGTAAACTTTGATGCATAAATAAATATTTCATACTTCAATTCATACATGAGTTGTGTAAACGTCAATAAGTCCAATTTCAGGTTGGTCAATGCAAACACAACCACATCCTTTTCCAACATAAAAATCACCCTGAAATACCTTCAAGGGCTTACCCGCCAGTGTAAATTTTAAATAGAATGATGATAAGATTGGGAAGCGGGATAATATGGCCAATCCACTGCCTAATGTTCCACTACGATTATAATAAGTACAAACTAAAGTCAGTTGTCTCTCAGTAGTTGTACCTATGAAAATATTTCGTAAAAGGTAATGTATCTCTCGTTTGCTCATTAATATAGTCAAAATCCTCCCACATCCAAACTTCTTGTAAGGCTACAATGTCATATTGTCCTTGACTCATGCGATCAGCAATAGCTCGAAGACGAAATTTACGTTGCTTAGCAACAATATTGAGACCCCTTTGTATTGAATATTTGTCAGTTGTCCAAATTGATGTTTCTTTATAAATTTTTTTTAATATGAGTTACCAGCAATTGAGTGATAAAACTGATAGTGTATTTTGTGGTGCCGAGTTGATCATTTTCCTCGAACATACAAAAGTTTGAATAAAAAAAAAACAAAAGGAATATTTCCTATTTCAAATAATCTTCTGGTTTTCAAATGAGGTTCACAACTATGACAGGAACAAATTTTAGAGTTGCATGTATATTAACAATTCAAATGCCAGCATACTATGCACTTTTAAATTCATTAGGCATGATCAATGGCCGCAATGCACAGTTACATCAGTTAATGGGGTTTCTTCTCATTTCAAATTTTGAACCGTCAAAGGATTAGAATATTCTCGAAACGACAAATAAATTCAATCTATTATGATCCTTTACACATTTGATTAGACTTCCGTTAACTCAACTGCATCTAATTGCTCAAGCATCCTATCCCTTAATGGGGAGGCTATACGCAACATTTGTTGATCAACTTCATTTTGTAAATTAAAGAAACACAGCAGTATAAGCCATGCATTTAATTGTTGGTTGCATATTTCTAACTTAAATTGCCCATCTATTTAGTAAAGCTTTAAAAATTAAAAAAAAAAAAAAAAAAAAAAAAAAAAAACAGGCTTTTGTACGAGGTTGTATGGATGGGAACCATGGATAACTTTAGAGACGAACGAAGAATTAAACATAAAGCAGATCCAAGCATTTGATCTAAGAGACTCATATCTACCGAAACTGCTTTGATTGCCTTAGATACTTTATTAGTCTCGACATCGAAAAGTTCTCGGATTACATATCATACCATTTTATGATGTTCATCAAACAGAACTTAAGAATACTATGTCCTGTCGTTGATAGCAACAAATCACATATGAAATTGGAGTTATGAATATCTTTTGATAGGTGATAAACCAAATGTTTTTAGTAATAGTATACAACAAACAACATGCAGTATATTTTACTATTTTTCACGCTGATAAGCTTGCCAATTGAGCGTGTATTGCAATTCTTCCATCTTTAAAGAAGATGATATGATCAATATCCAAACCTTATTAAACATTTGCTGTTATTATCGCCAAGACTTATCTTCTATATCTTTTTTCTTTTCTTTTTTTCATTCTACTTTATTTTCTTTTATATTACGCGCTACATTTTTCGTTGAGATTATTGGTATTTTCTTCATGTCAGATTAATTATTGGCACTGATTTAACAAAGATTGTTAGCAGTAAAGAAGGTTGGACTAGCACAACGCAAAGATAGAAAAAATTTAGTTTTCACTAAACAAAACTATTAAAGCTGTTGTAGATCTTCCAATCTTCTCTTTAAGGTACTTTAAAAATGGCTGTATTAAAGTATTTTACATACATCAGGTAAATATATAAACTCACTAAGCATATTAATTGATTTTAATTTATCCTTTTTAATCATCAATTATTCGCGAAAAGTATGTAGCAGGTATACTGATTTTAAATCTCCTATATATTCAACTTTTAAAATGTTTGCTATATTAAACAACATGATTTAAAATTTAACAGGGTTTCTTGGTGTAGTCGGTTATCACATCTGCTTAACACGCAGAAGGTCGCCAGTTCAAGTCTGGCAGAAATCATTTTTTCTTTTGCGTTTTTTTTCTGTCAGGTACACACATACTTGTGTGTAACCTTTTTTAATTAGTGTTGTTGCAAATCAGATTGTATTGTTACGCCTAATGCTTGTCGTAACTCTCTTTTTGTTGATACTTCTTTTTCTAATAAAACATCTTTATTAAAATCAAATATTTACAATCTTTTAAACTGCCATTGAATTGCCACAAGATTTAAGATAAATATTGTTGCAAGAAAAAATGTATAATTTAATAAAGGAACTGGTTAAATTAAATCACACACAAAAACTGAAGATTCTTTATTAATTATTAATCATGTCTTTATATACGAAATCTATAAGCTGTAGATGAAGACTACTTTATTAA
This sequence comes from Mucor plumbeus, assembly GCA_016758945.1. NCBI lineage: Eukaryota > Fungi > Mucoromycota > Mucoromycetes > Mucorales > Mucoraceae > Mucor > Mucor plumbeus. The sequence goes on from JAEPRC010000787.1 coordinate 11,949, forward strand.
TCAGCTCATATATCAATCAAATAGTGTTACCTAGCACAACATCTTGGTTGCACTTAATAAACTTTGAGGTTTCTTATTATACATCTTGTAGCATGTCCCTTACTATAAAAGAACTACCAATCTAAAAGGAGTCATTATCTTATCATAAACATCTGTGGATACAACAGCCATTCAATATTGTTACAAATTATACTGAAATTACCAAAGCATATTCTTTTTCTTTTGATCATATTATTCTTATTATTCAAAATAAATAAATGACATTGAATACAAATTCTATTACACTTTATCATATTCTAATTCAGAAAGCTGTACAACTATACGCGAAATTTGTCTAAACCTTAAATATTACCTTGCATAATAATTCAATTACAATCATACATTTTCAACTCCCACCAAAAGAACAACTGTCAAATCACTATAAATTATTGTATAATCAAATATCTCTTAGAAACAATACACAAGCATCTCATCTAATCTTTATAAATTTTTACCTAACCACTACCAATCAAGATAGATGACGGAAGATGGATGAAATCACATTTCATCTTACCATATTAACAAAATTACCCATCTTTTATTGAGACGTTATCAGAGACATCTCATCTTTAAATCAAAAACATATCCTTCACATCAAGGATCCATTAACAGACACATTTTTTAATATAAATATCAATTCTCAAAACGAACAATTAATAAAAATATCTTATTCTTACCTTATTTTACTTATCCATAATATTGATTAACATTTAATAATCATATTATTTTTGATACATTTGACTTATATTTATTATATTACAAGATCCCTTGAATCATTCCTATATAATTCATTGTAAATTTTTCATTTTATCTTTTACTTATTACGTTTTATATATATTATATAAAACATTTACTTAGTTGGACAACTATAAACCTGGTGCTCATTTAATAGTTATTACTGCATTGGCAATATTCTATTTTATTCTTTCTTTTATTACATTTCTAACTACATCATAAGTTACTACCACTTCATTTGTAACTATATTATATTCTCAAATAACATCCAAGATTATATTAAATCTCAAATTACTCCTGAAATAGACAATTCTCAGGTCAAACCAATTTATGCGGACTCAAGAATAAATCAGGCACGATAAATGTCTTTAGCTTCTATCGCAAATAATTATACTCAAAAACAACAACACATTTAACCCATATATAATCAATCTTTTTTTATCTTACATGGATGATAATATAAACATCCCATTTTATTTCATTTTGTCCATTTTACCAAGGACCTTTTAACAGAACATTAACTAGTATAAATAACATAAAACGATAACTAAACTAATAAAGATCATCTTACTTCTCATTGTAATGATTTGATCCATTACATTCTTACTGAAACCCAATTATTATATAATCAACTCCCAAGTCATATAAGTACCAATAATCTATGCAGACTAAATGAACATTAGTGAATTTATCTGTTTCTTCCTTCTCTTTATATATTTATAATCCCATTCCAAATAAATATATTTTATTGCTCAATCACCATTGATACTTACTGTATAATCAATTGTTATATAATCCAATATAATCCAATCATAGGTATTAATTGTATATTAGTAATAGCAATTACAATTAGTAACACCAACCTCTCCTTCCAACCTTCAATCATAGAATCAAAGTCAATTTTATAAGTTACATATTATATATCCCATAAATCATTCTTAAAGTTTATAAATAAACTACAATTTCAAATGACAGTAATGTATCAGATTCTCCAACTGTATGTAAAAATTAAAAAAAGCCTCACGTCTATTAAGATATAAAAGTATGGGTCTTTCGTATCAGTTTACTATTTACTACTGAGAATATAACTATAGAACCAATAGATCAATATGATAAATATTTATCCATATTGCTTTAACAAATCAGGAAAACATTGTGTTGAGTGCCTTTCCTTCTAGTTGACATGTTTCAAATCTAGTATTTGTCTTTTTCTTGTTTAACTTGTTGATGGAAGGTCCGTGCCTGTAGATCTAATTATATTAATAGCGCCGCCTATTAATATTGAGTTTGGCACGAGTTAATTGTACTACTGAGCCATATGAAAAAGTAGAATATCCGTAGTTGATACTTCCTTCCGAAGTATCGGCTATACTATGGATTTGCCCTAGCCACAATAATAATATTCTGCCTGTAAGATTAGAATGTAAATTTGTAAAAGATGATATGGAATAAGACATTCCAATTGGCAACAACTCCTTGATTTTTATTACAGTATCATTAAAAATATACTATTTCTCAAGCAAAATAAAACTAAACAAATATTAGTAAATGGGAGTATCAAAATATTTAATAAGATAAAATAAAAGAGGTTGGAGAAAAGAAATGAATTTTTTTAAATGGAAAACTAAAATTGTTTAAAATTAAGCCAATGAGGATTATGCTTTACAGCCAAATGCTTTTGTATAATAATAAGATTATGTTTAAAACTCATTTCAAATATTTTACAAAGTGATTTATTCTTTTACTTAAAAAGATAAAGAATACATTCTGTTTTTAGATATTCTATAATTTATTTGAATTAGAATGCCAGTTTTTCATTGAGTAAAAGCTTTTTTAGTCATTACCGTATGATAGATTGTAATTTTTCAGGTTTGTGATTGCGATACATTAGTTAAAAATTGAAACATCAAAACTTATGATGCTGTAATACAATACAAGAAAACAGATGCATTTTTTAAACCATTGATTCAATTAAAAAAAGTTATAATTTTAAAAAATTGGTGGAGAATAAACTCTTTAAATAGCAATTTTATGCAAATACAGTATATCTCAAAAATAAATGAATATAAATCTTTTAAATTGAATGAGAGATTGTTCTAAATCATCATGCAAAATAAAAATTTTCCAGATGAGTTTAAGATTAAAAGAATTTGAGTTAATAAATACATATATTGATATTTTGAATAAAAAAAAAACTTATTGAAAGAAATCTGTTAAATTTATGGCAAAAAATTCTTTGATCATCGTTTTTTTATTTGATTTTGTATTACTGTGAGATACAATAATACGTGGCGGCGGTGAATTTTATTAAATTTAATCAGTAAAATTTTTTATATTTTCTTGTTTAACTACTAAATTAAATCCTAATACTATGATTTATAATAAAAAATCAGAAAATTTTCAAGTATTTAATGTGTGTATAATGATCAAATACACACTTTGCCACGCCCTTTTACACTATGTAAAAAATGTGTGAAGTTTATGTACGCCCTTGCAGTTGTTAGTAGCTCGCATGCAATAATCATGCGAAAATCTCAATAACCTGAATTTTTTGCATGAAAATCTGTTACTGAATTTGTAAGACTCTGCGTTTCCTGCATATTTTATGAGAAATTTGCAATTGCCTGCATAAAATACTGTACACAGTAAAATCATTACCCTTAATAATAGACCTGGCCTGTTTGGTTTTATACCCTTTGATTATATAGACAAGATGGCATGTAACACAAAATTAAACTCTTTTTATTGAAATTAGAAAATTTGATTTTTTGAAATTTTTTAAAGTTCAGATAACGCTCAAAAACGTCTAATAGACATATGGATGTCTTGAAATGTTTAATTATATGGTTAAATACCACATAAATATTTATTAACCGGTTATAAAAGAAAGGTACAATTTTCCAGATTCAGATGAAAAAAATGTTTTTTTTCCGCAACTGCAACGCTGAAAAATCGAAATATACAACTATTTTGAAAATACAAGCTATGTTGCAGTACATAAAAGTGCTTGTAGTAGCTCTGTTTAACTGTCATAAAGTTTTGAGTAAAAATTTTATTATAATTCAAACCTTCTATTTTCTATATTGTTATACAGTAGGTTATAATACACTGTTTTTTGGTTTTATATATAGATTATAGACTGAAATCATTAAAAAATAAACAGTTACAGTATAAGTCTATTTGGTTTCAAGTAGTTAAATCTATGTGTAGTAATAGATATATTAAGACTCATACATTGAAAAAGAGCTACTAAAAATTTGACCATAAATAAGGGGTTTCCTTATTACTATAAATTAATGATTTGTGTTATTCTACGTAATCTTCTTATGATGTTACTAACATTTTTAATTATTGTAAATGAATTTTTGATAGCAAATAACAGGAGCTAAATCCAATGACAGTTGCTATGTTGATTGATAACACGATTTGAATTTCAACTAAAAATGGGTTAAGTGGAGATTGGATTTAAGTTAATTAACGGCAATATTATTATTAAAATGATGGAGAAAAAATGATTGCATTGACAAACTAATTCAAGTGATGATAAAAAAGGTAATTAAGAGTATTTAGAGCTTGTATGGGTTGCATTTTGAAGCAAAAAATGTCACATATATAGCAATTCTATACTTTGTGGCAGAGAAAAACATAGTACTTATTTTGGATGTAAAAACAATTTTTCATAAATAAAACAAAAAAAAAATTATATCAAAGAGAATTATTTGAACTTCATTTTATAGTATACATTGTATGATTATTGATTGTAATAAATCTGGGTCATAAAAATTAGTCAATAGTAAAAAAAAACATTATGTAGTCAAAGCAACATGAGATTGTACTGCTTCAACAATGAAGAAAGGCAAATTTAATGGTTTTGCAGTAAAATAAGAAAATAAAAGTTTTAAAAAGATACTCTTTAAATCCTTTTTTATTAAAAAATATGAATAGTATGCAATAATAAATCTATATTTCTACTCTATTTATTCTGTTTGTAATTTTATTATGTCTGGAAGTTTGAACTGTAACTGTCAGTAATTTATCTGAATTAGGAATTACGGGATTACCAATTTGCAATTTAGAACATTTGTTGAACCATAATGTTTATCATTCAGATCATATTATGCTGTATTCAATACGTCTATTCGTGCTTTCTATTGAATCACAAAGCATGATTCTATTTTATTGGATGTATCGCAAAGGAACTCTCAGATTTCTAAAATGTATGGAATGGATAAAAATTGAACTTTAAATTTAACAAAAATGCTTGGAAAGGATACTATTAAAACTTTTGAAGATGTTATTAACGAAGATTCGTTTTTAAAAAATATAAAGAGAATGTTTATAATGAAACAAATGGAGACATATAAAATTAAAAAAATAAATATAGAATATGATGAGAATATCAAATCATTCAAAATGAACATTCAAAAAGGTACTGCAAGATATTTTATAGATTATAAAATAAAAAGTAGAATAAAAAAAGTCCAAGCCAATGGCAATAATTGTAAAAAAAGAAAATTAAATAATAATAATAATAGTATAGAAAATAAAAAGGTAGATAAAAAAAATGATATTCATGTTGACAATTTCGATTCTTCTAAACATGATTCTAATGATATTAAAATAAGTTCTCCTACTCAAAATATATTGACTAACAATTAAGATAATCATAAAAATATTTCATCAATTAAAGATATAGTTGTAAATATAAATAACAGATATCAGAAGTTGAGTAAAAAAGTTATTCTTACAGAAATTGAAGATAGAAAATTAGAATACAAAAATGATAAATTATGTAAAAAGTTATATAATTATATCAAGTTATTTATAAAATTAAATAATATTAAAAACTATGAGAATAATATATATGTAAAAGATTTATTAATAGAAATAGAAAATGTATTTAAGAAATTTGGGATATGTAAAAATATTGTGCGAGATGGATAATTTGTGAGCCTGAGACCTCATTTGGTAATGACTCATTTTATTTATACGATATCCATATGTTCATTCTTTTGATAAATTTACTAGTTTGTCCATAATTTAAGATTTTTATATTGAGCTTCTTGATTTACATAGCCAAGGCGATCTTTTAATGTCTGTTTTTAATATATTTGTTAATGATCCACATAGAACAGTCCTTACTTTGTTCTATGTGTTTTGTTAATTTATTTTTATGATTCTATTTGTTTTTTATTTTATTTTATAATTCAGCTTTATTTTATTGTATGTTACGTTACTCATACTTTTCATTTTTATAGTTAAATCGATTTCATCTCTATTTGAGTATTGGGACTTATTTCTATCTGAGATGGCATTTAATTTCTTATATGTGGAAATACAGTAGTATCTTAGTTTAGCACAGACTTGATTCAATAAAAATATACAACTTTGCTATACTCAATACTCAATCGATAAATTTTACATCAATTTATGCTGAATTAATCTCAATTTATGAACTACAGTATTTCTGGCCATTTCAGTTTGAAATTTTTTTTAGATGCACTTGCATTTTTGATTGAATGAGTTTACAGTTAATTTATTTATAATATTCAATTTCTTCAAAGTTTGAATATAATAATTATGATGCTGGATCTCGCCTGAAACTGAAAATAGAGAATTTTGACAATTCCTTCAAACATTTTACTGTTTTACACTTATTTTTTGAAAATTCTATGGAGAAAAAAGCTTTTTTTTTTTATAAATGGCCCTTGCATTCAATTATATTTCTCTCTTTCTTTTTGTGTTTACAATATACTGTAAGTATGCATTTTTTGTGATGATGTATAAATAATTTTTTTAGTAGGTTTAATTAGCATTATGAATTACTGTATATGTTGAAATTTGGTACTACATTTAAACAATGTGCTTAACATATAATGCAATAAAACTGGTATATCTGCAAAAAATTTCTTCATATTTAATGCAAAAATAAGCCATTTAATTTTAGGTTTTAACGGCTAATAATGCACAGTAAGTTATTAATAAATTTGGAGAGTTACAATACTAACATTAATTCTAAATTATTTTATAATAATGTCGCCTCTTTTGAGCTACTACAAAAATGGTGATTAACGATATAATATGTGTATGAGATTGCCTATCATCAAACTTCTGATGATTTTCTGGAAAAGTATACTTCATGCTTTTGAGTCAAGTTTGAAGCTTTTTATTTTTTATTGCATTGGCTGTAACTATACCATATCCAATTTAATAATGCTAGATAAAAACATATTGACATTGTTAAAGTACATATATTTTTTACTGTTATCAGGCTTATTTTTGCTTTTATTGCTTCTGTATCTCTTTAATGCGCTCAATACTCAATACTACATGTTGATCTCTATTATTTTAAAGCGTCATTTTACTTTATTGGCAGTCCATTATACAGTTCAATTAAGTGAAGTGTGCTATTTTATTTTTAACGAAATGAACAAATTTATATATTATAATAAAATATTTGACCCTAAAAATGTTTTTATATAAATTTTTAAAAACCAAAAATCTAAAAAGATTTTTAATGTGAGTATTAATTTCAAAAGCGTGCGTATTCCTAAAGTATAATTTTGCCTGCAATAATTACAATAGTGTTTAGGATTTTGATTTCTCAGTGCTTTTATTTTGCACGCATTTTGCAGTGAAATCATGCATTAATTGCACGCGTGAGGTTTTCAGGAAAATATTTGCATAAATTTTTTAAATAGTGTTATGAACGAAACTGTCTTTATATGTATATCAGCAGCAAATACTTTACAGCAGTTGTAAATTACGCGAGTTAATTTTAATAGTAGATTATATTAATAGATAAAATTGCGTTGAAAAGAAAGGCAATAACAATATTATAATTCTAATCAGCAAATCACGTTTACTGTGTAGATATAGTAGTGGAAAAAACAAAAAAGGGATAACAGTATAAGGTAATAAGCTTTAATTGAGTGAGATGTCTACCATGAAAATCAATTAATAAGAATTAACTTTAAAGAATTTATCGATTTAAGATTTAAGAATACATTAATAATACAATTTTACGCTAGAACAAAACCCTGTTGCTCGAGAACCTTTAAAGAAAGTACCATAAAAAGAGTCGCGTTGCAAGTTAATAACTTACGATTTATTAGAGGATGATTTCTGGGGGGAAATCATTTACGGACAAAGGAGATGATTACCATCACCACAATTCTTGCCAGCAGAATTGAAGGATTAATCATTATAAGGATTTATCTTTAAACATAAACGTTTTTGATCAATTTAAAAAATTTAATCAATAAAAAATAAATCCTTGATGATTGTTTAACCCTTAAACGTTTCATCTTAAAGATAATCAAATAATTAACAAATAAAATAAAATAAATATTGTATTTATTTATGATTTGTTATTACTTTGTTTTTCATTAAAAGTTAAGTTATTTAAATTTTATATCTATAATAATAGTCCAATATTATAAATAATATCAAACTATTATGTTTTTATGTTTCTTCACACTACGGCGCAACGGGGTGGTCCAAGGACCGGTTTGGTGGTCCATATGGGACACTTTATAGGTCCATATGGGACACTTTTAGGTCCATGGGACAGTTAATGTACTCAGATGGACCGAAATTTTTT
>JAEPRC010000788.1:0-20299 GCA_016758945.1 Mucor plumbeus
CTCATACTTTTTCAATTATATTTAATCTTCAGAAATCTTTTGTAATAAAACTTTAGCTGATTATAATTGTATTTCTATCGCTTTTATTTTTATATTTTTTTTATTTTAGTAAACAACTTCGTTATTTACTGCAAAACCTATGTGATACAGTAATCCCACATTCCACGATATTAACTGAGCTTTATAACATATTATACAGCAATAATACAGAGCATGTCCTATTAAACTGTGCCATAGTCTTAACCAAGGTGCCTACACAGAACTATGTATGCAACATTTTTTAAAAAAATTAACTGGACCAGATATAGCTCATTGACATCTATAACGAAAATATATAAAAAAAAAAACTGCTGCTCAATCCAACGAATATTCTGAAATTTAATACAAAAATGTCAAAAAAGGAAAAAAAAAAAGTGCTCAGTTTTTTTTTATACTTAAATATACTATAAAGCACTACAAAACAAGCAATTTTTATTATTAGAAAGTGTTGGTATATTTTGATTTTTATCAGAGATATTAAGGCTCAAAGTTTTTAATTTTTAGCAACGAAACAGCAGCAAAAACCTGAGACATTAGCACTAAAAGAGTTTATTCCTTCTGGTAGAGTATAGTTATATCAGGAAACTCAATTCCGATTTAAATTTGAATATCTCAAATACATGCGCATATATTTCAATTTTGTTGTTACAGTATTTAGTGAAAAAAAAATTGAGCAGAAATGAAAAGTCAAGCCTCCATCTTTAGGAAAAAGCAACAACTTTTATTGTTTTCGAATTTTTCGTGAGACATAAACTAAATTTAAGAGCATGTAGCATTATGTGACCAATTCATATTTAATTTGGAGTGTCAGTGCCTAGTGTATACCCTAAAAAATGTTTAGTATGGGGTTAACAAGAGGATATGCTTCGATTTTGAGGATTGAGAATTAGAAAATTAATTTTGCTTTTAAAGATTATATAACACAGTTATAGTATTAGCTCATGTACTAGCGTCATACTGTATTTTTAATTGAAAGTTAGAGTATATTATTTACCTTCTTGTCAAGATACAAGATATTAACTTTCGATGGAGAAAAGTAGGATTGCGCAAATCACTAGTTTTGTTGATGCCAGTTTCCACAGTGTACAATTTTAATATTTATTTTATAAAAACTACCAAAAAAAAAAAAAACTTATCTACCGAAACATACATTTTCAGCAATATTTAATCAAAGAAGTCTGCTACAAATTACACCGTTTAATACAAAATTCAAAATCATGCCTAACAATATTAACACACTAAAACAAGCAAATATAATAATCCTGGAAAAGAAATGTTCAAAACCGATTTTACAATCTGGAACTCTATTTCATCCAATCAAACTTAAATGGTAGATTATACTTTTATCACTTATCTTGTGTTTATTTATGCTGTATACTGTACAAGAATTAAAAAAAAAAAAAAAAAGCTAGATAGATACTTTAAATTAATCCTTCAATAAAACAAACCAAATTTTGTATATATAATATAGAGCAGAAATATCCGACAGAGTACATGCCGTAAATGTATACCGTAAATAGACATATGTATGCCAAATGTCTATCTGTTAGATACTCGCTTAATCACATTCAAAACGATCCTCTTTTCATTTTTAGAAGAAAAGCAAAGCAAAAAGTTAATTGAATGTTTCGTAATCTAAAGCATGTGAAAATAAAATTGGAGCATATTTATCTTGTATATGCGAGATATGTAAACATTTCTCAAGAAACAAATATAATTCTTTAAAGGAATTCTGAATAAATGAAAGAAGAAAGTAGATTTAGGCTAATTTATTTTCTGCAATCTAGAATATTTTGTCCTTTTTTTTTTTTTTTTTTTTTTTTTTTTTTTTACTATTAAAAAACTGATATCTTTGATATTTTAATGATCTCGAATCTGTTAATCCGAATAACGATCGTAAAAAAACAGACTTTAAAATTTTATCTTTAGCGATTTGTATTGGTAAGGCCTTTTTTTTTTTTTCTTCTTCCTTTCTTCCCTCCCATGAGTGGCCATTTTAAAATTAAATAAAAATGTAAAGCAAAAATTCGGAGGTTGTATGTTACTATTCATAGGAACCTAGAATTTTATTTTAAGAAAAATAAAGAGTTTATCGTCATTTACCAACAGAAACCAAATGTAATTCTTGTTTGCCAAGATTGATTACCTTACCTTGACGCAAAATTATAGATTGCTGTACATGTATATGTCATGTTTCGTATTATTATAATAATACAATATCTAGACACTTTTGTCTAATTGATAAGAAACCGTAACTGACATCATATCATAACTCCAGATAGAAAACGAAATGTCTAGACTTTGTATTGTGATCTTGGAAAGGCAATGGTATGCTTTCTTATATGTTGAAATTGTCGATCATTATTTATGCAACAACGAAGCTGTTTTTTTTTTTTTTTTTTTTTTTTTTTTTTTTGTAACATAAAAAAGAACGTGAACACAAGAGTTCATTTTTAGAACAAGAGGGTTCCTGTGTCTTGAATAAAGTCTAGACACATAATGATAAAAAAAAATATGAAAGCAGATCAGTAAATAAAGGGAAATGTTATCGTTTAAATCGATATAAAGAATACAGATTTTTCTAGTTAAATGTGAAAATGAAGTAAACATTTTCTATCTGTTTTTTTTAAATCTCTTCAGGTTGTCTAGATTTTTGTTCTTTTTAAATTTTTTTTTTTTTTTTTTTTTTTCCAAATCAGCAAACATCAGTTTGTTTAAAGCTGCCAAGAAATCAAGCAAACCCTTATTCAATTGTTTGCATACTGTTAATATTAGTTTCAACTTTATTTGCTTTATAATAATGCTCTGTATTCATTTTTTTATGGAAATTTAATATCAAAGAAGTAAACAACTTTTTTTTTTTTGATTTATAAAAGATTACAGTTTTTCTTTCTAAAAGGAACAATGGTTTCTTAAAAAAAAATGGCATTGGATCCAATCATATTGGCATAAAGGGGTCAATAAACAATATCTTTTAATGTCAGATATAAATTTCCTTAAATGAACTCTATCATTTTCATCCTTATTCTTCTCCGTTTATAAAAACTACTGATTTTCATATAAAAAGGCTATCGAAAAGATCTCTTTCCTTTTTTTTTTTTTATTATAAAAGTTATATTCTTCTCTTATATCACTTCATTAGTCTCTATATTTAATAGAACTTTTTCTACATAAAAATGTCCTTAACAGCACCAGCATTCAATAATCGCAGGATCAGCAGAAAACTGACTGTCAACATCAACCAGCATTCCATTAATGTCCGCCCTGTCATTAAAGGTAAAACATAATAAAATATTTTAGTTTTGAATTACAATATATTAACTTGTCTTTGCTTTTAGGTGCATTTAAAGAAGCTGCCAATACATTTACAGAAGCTTATTTAACAAATGCTATCATGGGATGGTGTATCCGAGGTTTAGAACAAAAAAAGTACGAAGAATTTCTGCATACTCTCTTCAAGAATATGATCAATTCCTCTTCTATTCAAAGTCGTGATTTTGCCCTTCAAGTAGAAGGTTGTAAAGGTGTTTTGACTTGGACTAATAATCCTAATGGTTCTTCATGGCCTCGTGTCTTGAGTACTGCAAAGCTTGCACGTTTGATCGGTTGGACATCCGCTTTACGCGCAGTTACAAAAGTTGGCCCTTCTTGCGACAAGATGAGAAGAAAGATTATGATTGATCATCCCAAATTTATTACCATTGGCTATGTTGGTGTATTACCACATGAGCAACACAAAGGCTATGGCTCTGCTCTTGTCAATCATGTTCTCGACAAAGCTGATGATGCCAAACATTCTGTCTATGTAGAAGCTGCTGATCCAGCCAGTGTCAAGTTCTTTGAACAATTTGGATTCAAGGTGCAAGCCACAGTTTTCATTGCAAATCGCAGTGAGCTTCCTGTCGCCCTTATGGTTCGTTTGCCTACCATGACAGGTTCTCCTGAACGTCTTCGTATTAGACCTGGAAGACATGATTCCGATAATTCACTTTAGAAATCATCTTACATTTTATTTATCTATTGTACATCATTTTTCTTTCTTTCCTTTCTTTTGTTACCATTGTACATAACTATACACCTTTTAATGATTTAGCTTGATTATATACATATATCTAAATATAAAGCAAGCATCTTCTTTTATACATACTAAAAATCCGATAAGAAAATAAAAGAACTCTTTCTCTTTCCTGATCAGATAAGGATTTGTCATTTATCAGCCCAATTCTTTATAATTCGGCAAATACGTTTTAAGGTTATACTTTTTAATGATCGCCCAAAACATCATGACATTATATTTTAGTGTTTTTTTATATATATATATCGGGGGTTTTGAAGCCTCGTTGAGCTAGCTTGACATTTTAGTATATCTCCAAAAGGGAAATTGAAATTGATTTTTTGTCTGTGCGTCGGAGGTCAAATATATATGCATTTACCTTTACCAAATGTGCGTTAAAACATTTAATTCTGCGAAATTGGTGACAAAGAAATTACCGAAAGTTACTCTATATGCTATAGAATACTTTTATATAGTTAAATATTGAACTAAAACTTTGATAAAATAGCTTTAAATTTTTTTAAATTTCTGCAAAAAAAAAAAACATCAAAACAACCTGTTGACGCTGGTGTTCAAATGAATTCCACTTCTCTTTTGTTTGCATGCAAAATGTTGATGTGTACTTTAATAATGATAGTTGCTGTAGCGCCTCTGTTCACTTTATGCAGAACAAGTCTTCTAAATAGCTTTAAATTATCTGCTACACATATTTGATGTTTTTGACCAAACAAATAAAAAATTGTTTTGCATACATGTAAAAAAAAAAAAAAAAAAAAAAAAAAAAAAATCTAGTTTCATTTATTGCATGTGCATACATGAAAAAACCCCTCCCCTTCATTTAATGAATATTGCTAATCCACGATACTAATCATTACCAATCTAATTTCTTCTTATCTTCGGAAGCTGCACATTTTTCGGCAACTTCAACAGGACAAGCATTGATAGATGTAAATCCACTTCCACCTCTACCTCCTTTCTCCAACGCAAACTCCCAATAATGAATAGGACACATCAGCACTGGGCCAATTTCAGGGGGATAGTCATCTTCGGCCACCTTACCATGATAAGAAAGGTCGGCTCCTGCATGTGGACAATATCTATCGGCTGAAAATTGTTTACCTGTTGAAAGTGTGACAATAATTCTTTCTTTATCGTTTGGATCAACTTCAATTTTAGAGTCTTCTTCCTCCTCTTCAAAAGAGAATGAGTATGATTCTGTTGTTGTTGTTGTTGTTGTTGTTTTTGTAGTTGCAGGTTTTGATACAGTCTCTTCTATTTCTTTGACAGCATCGTCGTCTTTATTACTTGTGTCAACTTGTTTTTCTATTTCTTTATCAATAGTACTGATAGCCTCTAACTTTGTGTTTACATTTTCAAATTTAGATGAGTCTTCTTCTCTATCTTCTACTGTTAATTCGTCCAAAGATTTTACGATATCTTTTGGCGGATCATTGACTCTTCTATACTTTATAGTTGGCTCAAACATAGAAAAAAATTAATACAAGATGGTTTATAAAATGAGAAAGCCAGGGCATTATAATGGAGATGGGGTTTTCCGGATTTTTCAAACGAGATCTGTATCATTTCACAGTTCACTAAAAGGATTTCTAATCCAATGAAAATTCTTGATTTATAATGATTAATGACTCCTCAGCCAAATACACCAGAGCTTTCAGTTATAAGCAACCAATAAAACTTCCTAAACCAGTGGTTTTTGGGATTTAAGCAGTATGAGTTCTGATCCAATTAGTAAGCCTCATTGAGCTTAAATATGATTGATTTGCTCATAGTACATTACCTCCTTTTGCAATTGTTAGATGCAGAAGATCCAAAAAAAAAACCATGAAATAAAAGCATTAAATATATGTAAACGTGACAGAAGACACATTAAGTGTTGCTAATTTAACAAAATTGGCTAAATCCTTACTCAAATGCCTCATTTCTACATTGTTGCGGCCATTTCTAGCGATCTAAAGCATACCGAACAAAATCTATTGTCTAGTAGATTCATTTTAAGCCATTTCTGCAGTTTTTCCTTTAAAAGTAATTTCAACTCAAATTTTGCCTTACCACTGTTCATTCAAAATCTTAATTTCCACAATATTCAGCTTTTCAGTCGAAAAATAAGACTTTTTCTTAAGATAATATTAGAAAATGTATAGTTATAATAACGCTAGCTTTACGAGGGTAGTGTTTGTTTTACATCTGAAAACCGATTTTTTTATATTTCGCAGAATAACTAAAATTGTACTTTTTAAAGATTTCTTAAAATTTTAAAGCAAAGATGTATGTAATTAAAATACCATGACATGAAACCCGCTAAGTTACAGATTTTTTACAACACATATTTGCAAAATCAATATTAAGCTTTGGTTAAAAAAGTCCTATAAATGTTTTTTTTTTTTTTTTTTTTTTGAAATGTCAAATTGAACGAAATATTTGGTTGCTGCATAATATCCAAAATTTTGTACCCCGACACTTTCGTCGAAAATGACAAAAATATAGGATATCCGTGATTAATCAACTATCAAAAACCTCCTTTATTTCTGATAAATACTTCTTTCGTCTTGCATTCATTATATCCTACGTATAGTAGATTTATTCTTCCAGAGCTATGGATAAACATATACAATTTGCGAATATTAATGAAACATGCCATTCACAAAAAACCATTTGCATGAAACTTTTCTTTTAATATCTTTTAGGGGCACGACAGTTTTTCTGAATTCTAGTCAGATCAAACCTTATTTATGGTTGCGAGATTGATTATTATTTTTGAAAGTCAAGATAAGAGACAAAAAAAAAAGTGATTGGAGCAAAATTAGTTATATTAGACCAGAGTGGAGCAGACAAATTGGGCTCCTACAAAATTAGTAAAGATAATGTGATCATCGTCGATAATAAATACATAAACTATAGCCTCGTAAAGCTCCATAATTTATTGAGAAGATAGTTTTTACTTTGGTGAATAAAAAAGCACAAAAAACCCCCCCAAAAATTAACAACAGCTGGATTTTTACTGATGGATAATTTTAGCTACAAAGCAAGTAAAAGTGCTGTAATAAATGACAGCTTATTTGTATAGGTCTAGAGATGAAGTTGATCCAGATAGATATCCCAATAGTGAGCAATATTACACGTTTGCTAAGGACACCAAAATATAAGTTCCCTTTTTGTCCTCAAAACATTGCAATGAATTTTATTTCAATGCTCGAGCTAGCTTATAAGGGAAAACAGGCCATGTTGGAAACCGTTCGTTTCGAAGTAATAGGCTCTTACTAACAGGAACAATTTAAAGAAAATGCACACTTCCTATTCCTAAAACTCATAACTGGATCCCAAAATACTAAAACCTCAAGAACTATAGAGCGTTGACACATACTTTTTCACTTGATCCACTAAAATAAACTTCAAAGAACATCTACTAGTAATAATAATTGCCACGTAAGGAGATTTCCCCAAACCTAATTAATGAGAAAAAAGAGACGAAAAGAAAAAAAATCATAGTTTTTTATTTCTGGCTGCTTGAGGAGGGGAGGGGGGGGGTTTGTCTGGCTTAACTATTTATGCATATACAATATATAGTAGTTGGTATAAAGTAATTTCGTTACATGTTTATATATAAAAGTTGATCGACCCATATAGTTAATTTTGAAATGATATATATGTATATATAAATATATAAAAGGAAAATTGGCCGGGGAAAACACCACGCATATTTACATGTAAAAAAGAAAAAGGGGCAAAATAGATGTTTGTTTGATGACTACAATGCTGATAATGATTGAATGAGTTGCATTATATATTGAGTGTACATCAGAGAGATAAATTAAATGGAGAATGAACAATTTTTGTTATTCAAATATATATGTGCATACTGTTAAAATGAAATGTTGGGCATATAAAATGAAAAGTTATTTTTCTCATATTCTGATAAAAAAAAACAGGGCATTTATATAGTACTGAGTTTTGGCCAAAATACATAGATTAGATACAGGAACTACTTTGCATACATATTGATAGGCAAAATACACATTCTTGCTCTTATTTCTATTGACATGATAATGAAAAAGAGGAGTCGAAATCACATTGTTATGGTATCTCCTGCATTTTTTTTTATTCTTGATGTCTGTCTGGATCAAAATAGACTTTTTTTTTTTTTTTTTTTTTTTTTTTTTTTTTTACGTGTTTGTTTGATTATTATATGCAATTGTAATCAAATATCGCGTGAAGAAAAAAAATACTTAATCTATCTATATACATTTGTATATTAATTGCATTTATATAAATGATAAATCATGTTTACAAGCAAGGAAGTATGGAAATACGCTATTCTTTAGCCATATTGTAAATAAATTTGCTGGTCGAAACAACATTTCAAATGCGAATTGTTATGGTTTGCTATTGTATAAAACTAACTTTCCCCTTAAAAGAAAAACACAACAATAGCAATAATTTTCAATTTTCCTTCTAAATGTCAACTAATACATCCTGTTTAAATATCTATCCACTGATTTATTATATACATTAGTTGATTCGTAAATTTAATTCTTATAGAATGGATCTTCAATACGACGATAACAAGCGAGATATTTATCACCTTGGTTTCTTGCAACTTTTTTACCTTCCTCGGTAGCTGTACGAACATGAGGAACAGCAGGATCTTGCTCACATTCCTCGTCAGTTAATTTCTCAAATAAAGGATGTTCATCCAAATGCTTAACCATCCATAAATGTAAATCCTTAACATCAGTAATAGTATATAAGATACCGCCTACACGAAGAGCATAAGCATATTCAGCCAAAAGAGTAGAACTATAAAATCAAATTATTAGCAATCTTGTATAGGTAAATAATATAAAAATTTCTTTACCTGATAATTCTAGCCTTGTGCTTTCTTTGTTTGAAATGAGGATCAGGGAACAAGAAGAAAACCTTTGAAAGTTGACCCTTTTCAAAAAAATTGGGCAAAAATTTCATGGCATTCATACGCATAATAGATACATTTTGATAATTTCCAGGCTTTTGAATACGAAGTGCCTTGATTCTTTCATGCACATAATCTTCAACCTTGGTACGAATTTCCATACCAAGCATTAATTTATCAGGAAAAACAGTTGCTAAAGCAATCAAAAGACCACCATAACCACAACCAATGTCTGCAAATTCAACCTTTTTCTGTTCCTCTCCTTCCTTTGCAGGGTAGTATTGAGGATAATGTCTAGTCCAATCCATCAATTTGGGTTCTGTAGGGCTGTTTATTTTTATTTTTATTTTTTTGTTGATTAGTTTTGCGGTAAATGTGTTCATTTTCGATTTAAAACTTACTATTCCAATTGATGATCAGAGAAAGGGTTGGCATGAGCACGTTGACGGTAGAAACGTTTCTATAAATTGAGGATCAATAAACAAATTTTAAAAATCAAAATTTTCAGTTCACTTACTCTAGGAAGTTTGGCCTCGACTTCAGACATATTGAATGTAGGTGGTATTTGTTGTAATAAAAGCTTTTTTTTTTTCTTCAGTCTTTTTTTGATGGATACTAGATGAAGTGAAGAGATCAAGTGGCTTAAGATGACAGTGACTTGTAGTTGCCCGGATATCATTACTATTACTGCATTTACCATCGGAAAAGAAGCATTCCGCTTCATATTTGTAGCTTTCAAAGAATTTTTATAACATAAATAAATATAAAAATAGTAGATACATATAGTTAAATATATATCGTAGCATATCAAAATAATATTTGTATTTTTTATTTTGTTATTTTAAACATCTACACTAGCCTTTCATGCAAATACATACGAGAGGATATTGATTTATGGCATATGTTTCAAATTCCGAAACCAACAGTTATTAATTGCTGGATTCATGTCAATTTGAGTAAAATGGAGTTTAATGAAAGCTAAGGTTCTATATTAAATGGGATATAAGTCTTAATAATAAGCCATAAGTATTGCATAATTTAAGTAGGAAAAAGCCACGAAATCCACTATTTGCAACTCAAATACTTGTTTGATTCGCATATAAATATATACATGATACATCATTAAGCAGCGTTTGAGCAAAGTTTGCGGTAGAGATTAAGGAAACAATAGCATAAAGGCGTTAAATATAATGTTGTCAAATATATTCCAGTTTAACTACGTATGTAAATTCTGTTTATCCTTAAAGCTGCTGAAAATTTATAACCTAAATGCGTGGAGCTGAGATGGTAAACTAGTTTTCATGTGATACTCGTTCTGATTCACTTTATTTATTAATGCTCCTCCATTTAACAAGTTTCCTTTCCTTTTTTTCTTAATAATTTCTTTTCTGCAAGTGCATACTACATCTAAAACATGACTATTGCTACCACTAACACTACAAACGAAGTTACTAACAATCCCTTTGTAAATACACCTGCTGAAGGTAACTAAAAAACTTTGCTGTAAAGGATAATTTAGGCGGTTTTTAACATGTAACATATTTTATAATAGGAGATGATACTACCATTGGTGCCGAGGATATAATGAAATTATTGGAATCTTTAAAGTTAGATACTACTAGTAATGCCCAACTTCAAGGTCTTTTGGAACGTGCAAAAAATGGAGAGGCTATCGAACGTGAAGTTGTAATGACTGCCGTAACTTCATTACTGTCTGCCGATAGCGAACATTTGGGTGAACTTACAGGATCCATTGGCAACTTTGAACTAGAGCTTCGATAAACAGTTTTTGGGGGGGTAATTAAAAAGAAGTGTGTTCCGCTACCCAAGGATCATGCCATCTATTTGTTTTTTTTTCATCTTGTTACATTTCTCTTTTTTTTTTAAAAAAAAAAGAGGGCCCAAGTCATCATCTTTTAGTCGACAAAAAGCTCCCATTTTATTTAAACTATATTCCCATATATAATAAATCACAAATGAAGGGAAGGTTACATTATCTTGCGAAACGTTCATATTATTTCAGGTCGTGATCCCCCACCGAATACTATTGTCCAAAAGCCGCTTAAAATTGTGCATAATTCATTTTGATACACACATTGTAAATTTTAAAGAAAATAGCTAACAAATTTAATGGTAATTACGGATTAAGTGTTTAGTAGTGAGTGATAATAGAATCCTATATTATATGCATTTTTTTTTTTTTTTTTTTTTTTTTATAAATTTGAGTCAATTTTTGAGCTCAAAACCATGCAAAATATCATATTTGTCTCAAAAGTACAGTTGGTGCAGTAACCTTTTAGTCACTTTTCAGATCGACAAAAATTGATCATTTCGCCCATTTTTTTGGTCCATTTTATCATATCATGAAGTTAAGGGCAGACACACGAAAAAAACTTCTCAAGGATTTTTGCGCAAAAAAAATCAGCGTTACTATTTATTAATTTATAATATCAAATTAATTGCACAATGCTCATCTTTGGTTCGGAATTTAATGATTCTAATTGATATTTGCAAAAACTCGTTTTTCCTGGTCAAAACAAGGCATTTTTGGTAGGGACAGATAAAATTTGAACCTCGATATCAATTGCTTTGAAATGATTTTCAATGCGATGTTATGCTAAATATATATTATCAAAGAGCTTCTTTATTTCTCAATATCAAATTATAGATGGAGAAACAGCTATAAAGGCATATCTGAGTGAAATGAACGATTTTTTTTTTTTTTTTTTTTTTTTTTTTTACATAAAAACGAAGAGAAAGAGAGAGCATTTTTCAAAGTAAACAATTAAATAAAATGTCTACATATTTAATGTTTATTGGTATATGGCTTATGAATTTTCCGTTATAAGAAATAAAAAATATGAAAAATGTATGCAAGCCTTTATAAAAGAGACATGAAACGAGTATCTCAGTATAAACTAGTAATTCCAATGTGGAAATCCCTTTGAAAATAAATGCTGGAGTGCGCATTTTCCTGGTAAAATCCAGGTATAGTTATTTTAACGGCGATCTTTTGGAAATTACGGTACATGACAACAAGCCTCATTTGGAGCCAATCAAGTAGTTTTACGACAGATATTGGCGAGGACAAAGTAAATATAAACAAAAACCCGTAATCAATTTTTTTTTTATTGCCTTTGCCTCTGTTTTCTCTCTTTTTTTCTCTCTCTTTTATTTTCACTAAAAGGAAGAAAATTATGTCACAAGTAGTGTCAACATTTGCTTTCCTATTTCCAGGAAATGCAATGGTCAACTCTTTATTGGCAACTTCCTATATCTCAATTATTCCAAACTTGCTTCTTTATTTTGTTCCTCCAGATATCAAACCCACAACATTGAATACCTTGGTCAATTTTGCAGTTGGTAAGTCATTCAAAGTGAAAATCACGAATATTTTCATGTTTTATATTGCCATGATAATTGATTTACAATTCTTTTTTTATTTACTTATATAGGAAGTCTATTGGGCGATGTGTTTTTACATTTGTTGCCACACGCATTTAATAGTCATGAGCATAATAATGACAGTAGCAGCGATAGTGGCGATCATCACCATCATGAAAAGTCAATTGGCCATGCCAATGATGAACATAAGAGTGTATTAATTGGAACAGGTATTTTTGCTGGGCTCTTCTTCTTTTATGCAGTTGACAAGCTTATGAGAGCATATTTTGGAAAGACAGGGCATGATCACGGACATGATCATGTTCATGACAAAAAACACGATGAAAGTGTTGTAGATCAAGTAGCTGTTAGAGAAGGAATGCGTCAACGCAAGTCCAATAGCGAAAAAGAGGGTGAAAAGACGAATGAAGCAGAGCAACATCATCACGAACCTTCAACAGAAGTGAGAGCTAGTACTTATCTCAATCTCTTGGCTGACTTCACACATAATCTTACTGATGGTATTGCAATGGCAGCTTCTTTCTACGCCTCACCTGCCATTGGAGCTACTACTGCTGTAGCAGTATTCTTTCATGAAATTCCTCATGAAGTAAGCGATTACGCAATTCTTTTAAAATCTGGTTTTAGTAAGAAACGTGCCATGATGGCTCAATTCACAACTGCCATTGGCGCATATATTGGTACATTTATTGGTATTTTCATTGAAGAAATGGCCAACAGTAGTTCTACTAGTGCTCACCACCATCATGAAGGCAACGATCATCAACATCACGAACATCATTCCCATGGATTACTAGGAACAAGTATGACTTGGGCCGACCTCATTATTCCTGCCACAGCTGGTGGATTTTTATATATTGCTACTGTTGGCGTTATTCCTGAATTATTAGAGAGTAAATCCAGTAGCAAGTTACAGCCCTTTAAAGAATTAGCTGCCATGATATTTGGTATGGCATTAATGGCTGGTATTGCTTGGAATGAAACACATCACCATTAAACATTGAATACCCTCCCCTTTCTTCTCAAATTCCATCTTTTTTTTTTTCTCTCTCATAATTAAATTTATTACTGCTTACATTTATTATATTTTGCATGCATCATTTTGAATTGAAATATTTTATTTATAAATAAATAAAAAAAAAACACACACACACACACATACAAAAACACACTGTAAAATATTGTTCCTGACTTTTCGATCGCTGCTATAGCAACCAATTATAGTTTGGTGTTATCCAACCGAAAACGAGCGGGTATCTAATACTATCCGGTAAAGAGTAGGGAAGCCAAAAAAGAACCGCTCGGTATATGGCTGTCGCAATGCCACACAAAGGATAGATCCTTCTTTTAATTATTCAATACAATGGTGCGTACGCTATATGATGATACTAATAAAGAAAGAAAGAGAAAGACAGATAGATGAGAGAGGAATAGAGGGAGAGAATTGTAATTGCATAAGTGTGTAAGATGGATGATTGTCAGTTTCTTTGTTTGAACTTGAAGATGCAATTAATGGATGGATACATTTTGAAAATGGATGGATATAAATGATCAACATATGGATTATAATCAACCAAAGTAATAGTAGAATGAAAGCAATTACAGAAACTCAATTTGAATCGAATGGATGGATGATCTGAAATGGATACGCTATTAAAGAATATATGGATGCTGTCTTGATATTTTAGAAACTCTGAATACAACTTATGCAACCTACTCGCGAAATATCTCTCATTTTCTCTCATTTTCTCTCTTCTCTTTTTTTCTTACTTTATTATTACATTAAAGAAAACGAACTTTGCAAGCTAACATTTCTTATAAAAATCATGTAGGCCGACGCTTCTACTGTCACCATTCGCACTCGTAAGTTCCTTACTAACCGTTTGCTCCAACGTAAGCAAATGGTCGTCGATGTCATCCACCCTGGACTCGCCAACGTCTCCAAGGATGAACTCCGTACCAAGATCGGTAAGATGTACAAGTCTGATAAGGAAGTTGTTTCCGTCTTTGGTTTCAAGACCCACTTTGGTGGTGGAAAGACCACTGGTTTCGCTTTGATCTATGACAATGTTGAAGCTTTGAAGAAGTTCGAACCCAAGCATCGTCTTGTTCGTATTGGTCTTGCTGAAGCACCCAAGGGTGGTCGTAAGCAACGCAAGGAAAAGAAGAACCGCGAGAAGAAGTTCCGTGGTGTCAGAAAGTCCAAGAAGCCCAGAAAGGAGTAAATTTAACGTGCTTGTTGACTTTTTATGCAATAAATACTATACATCCTATATTGTATGCAACTCCACTATTCAATCTTTTTTATTTTGCTTGAAATCCCAAACATCATTAAAAAAATTATACAATTTTTACATATTTAGTTTTTCACGGAAAGAGAGAGGTGGGAAAAAACGAGGGCATTGTCGAGAAATTTTGATTGTGTTTTGTAGTTTATCATTAGAGTGAGGCAATTGCATTATTTGAAAGCTTGCATAATGTGCTTGTAGTTTCAATTTAATTTACAGTTTAAGATTTTGCGTTAAATTTCAAAATTACGCTTTTTTACGCCTTTTTGCTATAAAAAGGATTTTCATGAATAATTTCATTATGTAATTTTTTGGTGTCTCTTTATCATCAGGATCAGCATAAAATTCTGTATATGGCCATAAAAATTTCTCTGATAAGCTCTATATAAAATCCGAAAACCAACCATGGTATTCACAGAAACCACGAAATTCAGACACCTTATTATCGTCAATTGGGCATTCTGTTACTTTCATCAGCAGCTTTTTCAATTAAAGTGCAGTTCAATCGGGCTGGTGTGCAGGCTTGCATTCTGTTTTTCCTTTTTACGTTTTCTCTTTTTTCTCTTTCTCTCTCTCTCTCTCTCTCTCTCTCTCTCTCATTTACACAAAAGAAAATGGGCATTTTATTCAGTAATTTATGGAACAAATTGTTCTCCAAGACTCAAGTTAAGCTTATTATTGTGGGCTTAGATAATGCAGGCAAAACAACCATTTTATATAAATTGTAAGTTTAATTTAAATGTAATATTCCCCCTTACTTAGATAGATATATATATATATAGGCTTATGAACCAGATAGTTACAACCACGCCCACTATTGGAAGTAATGTAGAAGAAGTAGAATATAAAAATCTAAAATTTGTTATGTGGGTAAAGTACCCGAAAAGGAGAGAAACTTTTTAATATATAGAAAAAAAGGCCTAATGAAATATTTATGAAAAGGATATTGGCGGTCAAGAATCACTTCGTAGCACATGGAAAACATACTATATAGATACAAAGGTAAGGCTATTCAGCATCATATACTAGACAATCAGACATTCAAAATCAATGTTTAGGCTGTTATTATGGTAATTGATAGTACAGATGTTAATCGACTGCATCTGGCAGAACAAGAATTACATCAAATGATGGATAGCGATGTAAGATTTATTTTCAGATAAGTGTATAGCTTATAGCTTAATCAATTTATATATTATAGCAATTACAAAATGCTAGTTTACTTGTATTTGCCAACAAACAAGATGTAAAAGGATCTCTGGGAGCAGCAAAGATTTCTGAATCATTGGGTCTCAGTAAATTAAAAGATAGACAATGGCATATTCAGGTAAAAAAAAAAAAAAAAAAAAAGCAAAATTTAGCATTGCAAGTATCCTGACTAATCTGATTTTTTTTTTAGGCTTGTTCAGCATTGACAGGAGAGGGGTAAATAAATTATAAAATTAACATTATATACCATCAAATATTTAATTTATCTTTTTGATTTATTTTATTTTCTTTCTTTTTTAGTTTATACGAAGGATTAGATTGGGTTGTATTACAAATTGCAGGATCATAAAATGCATCATGTCAAAATTATTAATCTTATAAATAAAAATGTGAATAGAATCATTATATAGCGAAAAAAAAAAAAAGAAAAGAAGGTACAATCTTGTATAAAAATAGGAGGCATAATATAGACAAAAACTGATCGACAACAAACAGTGTAGAAATGAAAAATAAGTCAACGGGAGGGATTTCGTGTAAAACTCGTGCAATCATCTCTTCTTTATATACGCATGGTTGGAAAGGTATAATTTTTCTTAAATTGGTTTGGTGTCTATCGTTTATAAATGCACTGTTCCGTGTAAAACAGCACCTACATATTTTTTTTTTCTTAATTTTTATATAAAAAAGACTTGAGTCCCTTCTTCCTTTTCTTCAATCCTTCTTTTTGTTGTTTCTCTTTAATCCCTTTTAAGTTTCTGCAATTCCATTGTATACATCTCGTAACAATAAAAAATGAGATATATTACTACGCTGTCAAGTACAATAGTTTTGTGTAAGTGTGATGATAACTAATGGGGTGCCATTCGACTAATACAAAAATGTCATTTACATTTATAGCAATTTTCGTCTACTGCTCAACAGTATTTGCTGATACTTTATACAGTGTCATTTCTGATGATCCAACGTTAGATACCGGTGTCATCATTAACAATAACGTCTATAAATTGCAACCTACAGCTGAAAGTAACATCTTATTTCAAGGTATTGCACCTTCAAATGTAAATTACTCTTATGCCAAGCTTCAAAAGGATACCACAACCATTGTGGAACAAGAAAAATTCTCTCGCCCTGCAGTATCTGTTAAGCAAACCCCCAATGAATTCTTCAACCGTAATTGGAATAGTAAAGACGTTTCCACTTTTGAGCCTATTAGTAGCATTACCAAAAACTTTAATCGCCGGGATGACAATGAACTTCATCCTGTTGGAGAAATTCCTACTATTCATGTCATTGCAGCACAAACCGATATTGATAGTCTTCATGCTCATTACAAACAAGAAATTGAAATCATGGTCAATGTGACGTATATCAGTACTAATATGATCAAGACATTTAGTAATGTAAAATTTGAAATTGGTGGACGATCTTCTAGACAATTTACCAAGTTTGCTTACAATATCAAACTCAATAAAGATCAAGATGATGACAATTTAAGTGGCTATCAAAAGTTGAAATTACGTACTACAGTCAGTGATCCTAGCTATATGCGTGAATATTTAGCAACGGAGATGCTTGTTGCTGCAAATCAACCTGCAACAAAAGCATCTTACGCAAGGTAAGACAACATATTATAGATTGAATCACATTCTTCGTTTATTAATATAAATATTATGCAGATTATTTATAAATAATAGACCCATTGGTTTATTCATTGTGATGGAAAAATATGACAAAAAATGGCTTGCAAATGAATTTAATAACGGTGCGAGTAAATATGCTAATGGTATTCTTTATGAAGGAGAAGGTGGAAGCAGAAACTCCGTTCGAGCTGATCTATCTTATAAAGGAGATGACCCATCTGCTTATAATTCTTCTGCGTATTCTGTTTCTGAAAAGTCAAAATTAGGGGTTGAAAGTTTAGATGATTTAGCTAGCTTTATAAAGTTTATCAACAATCAGCGTGAATTCCAAAAAACTGCAAATACCGAAGCTATTTCAGCCACTGTTCCTGATTGGGAAAAACAACTCGATGTCGAGAACTTTTTAGTAGCGTAAGCTTTTTCTATTTTTATTTTCTCCATAGTATTCATTATCCTAAATTATGCATCATTTTTACGTAGTATGGCATTTGAATTTCTTCATGGTTTCTGGGATGGTTACCTTCAAAATTCCAACAACTACTTTCTTTACAAGTCTCCAGAGACTAACCGTTTTGTATGGATCAGTTGGGATTACGATTACGTAATGGGAAGTGGTCCAGTCAATATGAAGAGTATATCTCAAGGCGATTACACTACTTACCTTGGTTTCGATACCAGACCTTTAACCATTGCTCTTTTGAATGTTCCTGAATTTAAAGCTATGTTTGAAAATAATTTAAAGACCATAGTAGAGCAGATCTATAATCCTAGCAAAGCTAATCCTGTCATTGACTCTATTTCTAATTTGATTCAAGATGATGTTGCTTGGGACAAAACTTTGCCTCATGTAAGAAAAGGACTCGAGTTCTGGACATTTTCACTGGAAAACTTAAAAAATGGCAATTTTAACAACAACACAAACCAAAACGAAGGCGTTCCATCTACTTTGAGTATTACTACAGGTATAGACTTTTTATTACGTCTGAATTCTAACATTGGCTGGAAGAAGGCCGTTGATGGAAGCACTGGACATGTTTCGTTGTTTGGTGTCAAGGAATGGATTAATTTGAAATACAAAAACTACTATAAAAAGACTTCCTATAAACCTCTTATCCCTTTTCTTCCTTTGAAGAATTAAAGCTATATTTAGCTGTAGTTTAATAGTAATAAAACAATAAAGTTAAGATTTTAATTAGTTTTTAAAGGAGGAGAAAGATGAAATTTAGTAATTCAATTTTGATTGCCCCATATATTGAACCAACTTTTTTTTTTTAAAAAAAAAAAATTATAGATGAAACTATCTAATTTGATTTTATTACTACTATTAATCACTTGGTTTATAATTGGGCAAAAAATAAGTTACAAGCAGAGGAAAAGAGTTTTTTTTTTTAAAAAAAAAGAAATGCATGCTAATAAAATGCATCAAAAACAGCTAGTAACTAATGAAAGAAAAGCATGTCATTTGAGTATTTACCATACATCAATCACAACTTTGAAATTTAATTTTGAACCATTATTTATTTTTATAATTTTTTTCAAATACCTGAAACACTTTATACAAAGCATTTTGAAAAAGTGCGCATTTTTATTTCCCCATTTTTATAGCAACTTCGGGATGCTGCATGTTGCGCGGTTCTGTGGATTTGCACTATGTGTAAATAGTACGTAACCAACTTGTTTCTCAAACTTACTGGGTATAATAACTCATGAAAGCTGATATTTGAAATGCATGTGTAATATACCTACTTATGTCAATGTTGCTTACACTATGAAGAAAAAACCACTGAATTGTCTTAATTGAGTCAACATTCATAGAGGTTGTAATTTGGATTGTTTCAAATAAGAAACAAGAGTACCACTATAGCCTCCCAAATGAGTTTTTGAGAGCATCGATGCTCTCATATAAGCACATTTTTCCCTAGTAAATGGATGTGCTCATGCGAGTAAATCCGAAAAATGGCTTATATAAGCACATTCATAGGCTTAAATGAGTGTATATTTTGCAGGAAAAAACGTCCAAAAACGTGCTCAAAAATGTGCTAGAAATATTAAAAATGGGGAAAAATAACGCTCGAAATGATCTGGTTTTATTTCATAAATTTATAACGTTAAATGCTCTTTTATAACATATAACATTGACCTGTATCGTAGTGATATAGGAGGTTATAGTGGTGTATGTCAAGCTGCATTTTACAATGTTGCCCTAAAGACTGTACCAGAAATTCCTCCAAAAAGTAGATTTTACCACGGGAAAAAATGTGTAAAATGAGATATAAACTACAACTTTTCTGAAAAAACTACTGTGACAATCGCTGCAGAAACTGTTTTACGTGAAGATGTTATTGAAAAGGTACAGCTTTATAATATTCTTATGTAAAGACATAAATAACTGCAAATTTTAAAATTTCTATCTTCGCGTTTTTTCCCATAGTGTTTACTACATATCAGGCTCGTATTACGGGGTCTAAATTATCAAACTCCGTTTTATGCGGACTGTATCATAAAATATTAAGAAAATTACCACAAAATCTAGTTTTCAGTTGATAACTCTTGCAACTTTGAAGCAATCTCAAAGAATAATATTTCAAAACAGATGTACAAAGAAGAAACATAAATCCAGTAACAATCCCAATTAAGTTTATACATTATTTATAAAGTTATCTCCATTAAAAGCGTATAAAAATGAAACTTCAATGGACTATAACTCGAGGTAGCAACCGTTTGGAAAACTAGTTTA
>JAEPRC010000789.1:0-20272 GCA_016758945.1 Mucor plumbeus
CTTTTGATTTTTCAGTAGTGAATTAGCAGTAAAAATCTGAAACATTAGCACTAAAAAAGTTATACCATCTGATAGAGATAGGATATTTCCCAAAACGTGTTTTTGGATTAAATTTGAATATCCCAGGCACATTGTTGTATAATTGTTTCTTCGTGTTATTTAATGAAAAAAAAAAAGTTGAGCAGGAATGAAAAGTTGAACCCAGTTTTTACCGAAAAAAGCAATAAATTTTTCGCTTTTATGAGAGCTATTACAAATTTGGTAGATTAATTAGCGCACAGCAATAAAATCCTACATCTAGTTTATAGCGGTGTATACAGTAAGTGGTAGTTAACTATTGAGTAGGTCATATGTTGCCCTACATTTTAAGATTAATGATCCCCAGGGGCGGCATGAGCATTTTTACTGATGCTTATAAAATTTCAACCAAAAGGGGAGCTGAATGCAAAGATTATAAGGTATAACATTCGTTAATTAATTATTTATTCAATAAAAAGCAAGGCGCCCAAACTGTTGAATTGAAGTAAATTATTTTTACTTTGACTGTATACCAAGTTGTGTGACCCATTGTTAAAAGCACAAGCTTAATCAGCACTAAAATATTGCCATTTGAAAGCATTAGAGCCAATAGTATTGCTGGAAATTATTAAAGTTTATATATTGATTTCTTAAGAGCAGATACAGAGTGAATCAAGGGGTAGGGATCAAGGATATTGTTGATTCAAAACAAGGATTTATATGTATTTGATACTCACTTATATACCTCAGACGGAAGAAAAAAAGTAACGCACATTGGAGATGATTGAAGCCAATTTGCTGAGACCAGGATATGTCCAGTTTCTTTGAAAAATCTTTCTGTAATAAGTGGTACGAATCGATTTCATTTATAAGCACTTCAACAAATATTCTTGAACTGATTTGCACATTATATAAGCCCGTTCCCTAACATATTTTTCTATTACCGAAACAAAATGTATGACTCATTATAATGAATTTTATAAAAATGCGAAGGCCATTACGCCCATTTTGAATGGCTGGTAATTGGGCAAGAGGAATATTTCGACGTGGGTATTTCACAACAATGATTTAATGCCACCCCCGCTTACAAAGGGCCAAACAAAGTTCACTTATCCTATAGGGACACACTATCGAGCTACTGAAAGTAAGAAAGATCTGTGGCCCAATGAAATTTAAGAAATTTGTCAAATGTCAAAAATGTGGCATGAACTCAATTCATTTTGCAGAGATGTTGATCTTGACATATTATTGAAATCCCCAGGGACCTGATAAATTTTATAATTTAAATACTACAACCATATTGATAATACGATTATGGATTTTACTGTATCAATTACAATGGTCGTTTACCCAAAATTTTATTACAAAAAAAAAAAAAACTGAAACTTTTTTTCTTTTAATAAGCCACCACACATGAGGATTTTTTCATTCAAAGGAAAGGATATAAGTTTGACGTGGTAAGTATTATTTGTATTACCAACAGATTCTTTCCTTTTATAAACTCCTTTTAAACAAGTTAAATATCTACATCCAAAGTTCTATTTTATTCCTTTTATTTCAACTATCTCATACTTATATTTTGTAATTATTTCTCCTCTTAATTTAGAGTAAAAGTAGGTTATGGAAAACAACAAGGATAAACCAGTTTCAAAGGAAGAGCAACCTTCCACTGAAGAACAAAAACAAAAACAACAACAACAACAACAACAACAAGAGAAGCAATCAATTCCTGCTCCTATTCCTGAAAAGAGTGCTTGGAAAGTTGAAGTAACAGAGAAAATATCTTCCGAAATTATTGAAGTTGCTGCAGGTAAGAATCAATGTCAAATGATTTGACATTTGCACTCAAAACATCTCATCAATTATGTCAAATTTAGACTGGCCAGCACCCAAGGATGCCGTTTCAGAGACCAGCAATGTTGATGAAAACGATAAAGATAAATTCGCTACACCTAAAGTGAAGAGTAAGGGACAATGGAAGCCTTTCACACCTACCATTGTTCATGCTTCATCATCTGCTTCTCGTTCATCCCCTCGTAGAACTAGTCGTCGTTCAAATGGTGAAGGTCGCACTAACAAAAAGTCCAACAGTACAGCACGTAGAGGATCCAAGTCAAAGGAAACAACCACTCCCAACAACTCTACTGCTTCAGCTAGTAAAGACAAGGAGAACAAGCCTGTCAAAGATGAAGAAAAGAAGCCTAAATCTCGTTCAGTTCGTCCCAAGAACTCATATCGTAGCGGTCAACGTAAAGTTCCAGCTTTTGTTAACGTTGATGCTGATACTCTCAAGACATATATTATGCAACAAATGTAAGTTTTGTATCTTTTATTTGATCCATTTCTTGAAAAATAATTGAAGCTAACTAATTAAAAAAAAATTTTTTTTCTTGCTTACCTCGAAAATTTTTTTAATTCTAATACAGTGAATATTACTTCAGTATTGATAATTTGTGTAAGGATGTATTCTTGCGTCAACAAATGGATTCAAATGGTTTCGTTGACTTAAGCTTTATCGCCAACTTTAATCGTGTTAAGGGGTTAACTACTGATATTGATTTAATTCGTGAAGCTTTGGATAATAGCCAAATTCTTGAAGTGAAGGGCGACAAGTTGCGTAAGAGAGAAGGTTGGGAGACCTGGCTCATGCCCGCTGTTATTCCCGGCCCTGCTCCTGTTAATCCTTCTATTCCCAAAGCAACTACTACTGCCGCTGACGTTGCAAAGCAGAATGCTCCTGCTAATCCTCAACCTACATTAGCTTCTTTAGCTGGTACTACTTTATTACCTGCTGCTGTTCCCAAGTTAACTGAAACTCGCAAATCTGTAGCTAAACCCCAACAAAAGGACGAAGATGATTTGTTTGATTTCGATGAGGATGATGACTTTATTGATGGTCGCCGTAATGATACAGTAAAGAAATATTACCTTTCTGATGAGGAAGATGAGGATGACGATGATCTTGAAATGGACGATGAGACTGTTGCTCGTATCATGATTGTTACTCAACGCAAGGCTGATCGCACTCATACCAATTTCAATCGTGCAAAGATCAATGAAGATATCTCTGATATGATCAACGAAGGTCTCTATCAATATGAATCTGGTCTTGGTAGTTCCAAGCAAACTATTACCAAGGTTGGGTCTGTTGGTAAGGACCAATTTGATCAATTGAAGCATCGTGAACATCAACATGGCGAACAAGTCGGCGCTCAATTCTCTAGCACTACTATTACTGCTAAACCTATCAAAAAGAACGAAAAAACTACCCCTCGTTTCTATGCTGTCCGTCCTGAATCTCTTCCTAGTTCTGCCTTCTTTGGTACTACTCCTACCAAGACTAACGATCAAGGCCATGTTGGTTGGGTACTAAGTGATCAAGCTTACCATTATAACCCCAATGATTTGTTATCTACTAGTTATGGTAAGTCTCCTGCTGCTGAGGGTATGCTTTCCAGATCTATGGATATGGCTCACTCTTTCGGTAATTTCCAACATCCCAGCCACGAATTATTACGTGAAAAGGGTTTCGTTCAACATAAATACTACAAGTATCATGCCAAGGCATTGAGAGAACGTAAGCAATTAGGTGTTGGTCATTCTCAAGAAATGAACACATTGTTCCGTTTCTGGTCTCATTTCTTGCGTGATCACTTTAACAAGCGTATGTATAATGAATTTAAGAGATTAGCAGTTGAGGATGCCAATCAAAACTACAGGTAAAAGTGATAGTAATAGGATCATATTTAAAGTTTATTTTAACCATCTTTCCATTTATAGATATGGCTTGGAATGCCTTTTCCGTTTCTATTCTTATGGTCTTGAGAAGCGTTATCGTAAGGAACTCTTTGAAGATTTTGAAGAATTAACATTGGCCGATTACGAAAGAGGACATCTTTATGGTCTTGAAAAGTTCTGGGCTTACACTTTTTACCGCAAGGATAAAAAGAAGAGAGATCTCAAGATTAATGAACAGTTGACTCAATTATTATCAAAATACAAGTCAGTTGAAGATTTCAGAAATGCTGAAGCTCCCAAATCTGAAGCAGATGAAACCTACAAGGTTCCTTTCCACGGTGTAAGTTTTTAAGTTTTGATATATCATTGCATTTAATATTTACAATTGGTTTGTTTTTGTAGAAGGCTAGAGGAAGTGTTAGTGGCCCTTCTGGTGTCGCTGCCGCTACTGCTACAGCAACTGCTTAATTTTCATCTATAATTAAATTATACTCCCAATCTGAAAAAAACTAGCACTTAAATATACAGCCAAAAAAAATCAGAAAAGTCCTATCCAACACCGAAAAAAAAAAAAAAATCAACTTTTTTAAAAAAAAAATCATAGAAATTCGACCTGCGTAAACCTTTTTTATTATATTTTTTTTCACTCTTTCTTTTTCTTATACATATAAATTTGTCTTATTAAATAAAAACCCCATAAAAAACCCAAACTAATTGATTTTCTGATCTTTAATTAAAGCTATTTTTACCTGCTCCAGGATTAGCTATAGACATTTATGCTTTATGAATATTAACGTTCCTGTAATTACCATAGGATTAAGGGCTTGCTATTTTTTAAGGATTTCGTCCTCATTCCAATACTATTAGTATAGGAAGATATAATCAAAAACAAGAGACTTGAACCATGTAAAAGAATGGGTTTCAAGTGCACTCAAATTGATGACATGTTCAGCTGCAAAACCATATACACGCAATTATAAACAATTAAAATGAGTGGTAATTTCAGGATAAACATATTAATAAAAATGGAGAATTTGAGTGAAATTAAACCTGTCTATTTTTAAGATTGTTTGTTTGACATGTTTTGCTGCAATAAATTTGTACAAAAAAATGCGCTCTTTAAAGTGCCCATTTATGCAAAATTTGGTGAAACAAAAATAAACAGTTATATTTTCTTAGAAAACATACCGTTTTATTAGCATGCATACACTGATAGAAATGTGCTTAATTGAAAGACCTTAACTGGAACTTTAATTAAATTAAATAAAGCATATATCACGATAACGATTCTAAACATTTATTAAATATTATAAAACTGCCACGCCTTTAAAGGATTTTTCTCGTCTATCAAATCAATAAGTCGGGTACGACTCTTAATAATACACAATTATACCATCTAAAAATTATTGTAGAATTTTGTTTACAGGAATCTAGAGGATTAATGGGCAGTAAATATTGATTTTTTGCTAACGACTAGCCACAGTTTCTGTCAACCTCTAAACTCCGAAACTCTTTTGGTTTAAAAAATCGTCCGGACGCAATGTTTCATAATATTCGATGTTATGTTAATGGTTTAACTACATATGCAAGATTTTTTATCATAAAGCCTTATCATTAAACTATGAAAATTATAATAGATATTATAAGTATTTTACTGCCTCAAATTTTAGCATTAAACTTATAATCACCAATGAGCAAATAATTATAAAATTTGAATTTTTGAAAGAAATTATTATTTATTTAATGTATAATGCAAAAGAAGATGATAATAGTTTAAATTTTACAAATCAGCAACGTGAACAACCATCTTGCCAAAGTTTTTACCACGCAAGACATCAACAAGAGCTTGAGGTGTGTTTTCGATACCGTTAACAATATCTTCCTTGTACTTTACTTGGCCATTGACCAACAAAGGAGTTACATCCTTGAGGAAAGTCTCTTCAAAGTCCATATGATCCATAATAATGAAACCATCGAGTTTAATTCTCTTGGAGACAATGTACATACTGTTGTACAGAGGTTCAGGCTTTTCAAGATTATATTGAGAGATCATGCCACAAGCAATAATACGAGCAAAGTTATTGGCAACTGCCAAGACAGCATCAAGCATTTTACCACCGACGCCTTCGAAATAGACATCGATACCATTGGGACAATGCTTTCTCAAATTTTCCTCAATATCACCATTCTTGTAATTGAAGGCAGCATCAAAGCCAATAGATTTGAGATATTCAACCTTTTCATCACTACCAGCAGAGCCAACAACATACAAACCGAGAGTTTTACCAAATTGACCGACTAATTGACCTACGGCACCAGCAGCAGCACTAACATAGAGAGTTTCACCCTTCTTGGGCTTACCAATCTCGTTAAGACCATAGTATGCGGTCATACCAGGCATGGCAAGGACACCAACATAATGACTGAGAGGAAGGCCATTGGTCTTTGCGTCATTACGAACAACATAAGCGTTCTTTGCATATTGAGCATTAACCTGAACATATTCTTCAAATATACCTTGACCAGTACGGCCATAAACAAGATCATCAACCTTATAGTCGGGGTTGTTGGACTTGACAACGACAGACATGGTATCACCAGTCATAGGTTCATTAATAGGGAATGCAGGAGCATAAGAATCGATAGAGGGATCACGCATACGACCTCTCATATAGGGATCTACGGATATTTCGAGAGTTTTTAAAATAAAATCACCTTTAGGAAGTTCAGCGTCTAAATCAATAGTAGATTCCTTAATTTTCATATTCTCGTCAGCGACAGGGAAAGCAGTAGGAATGCTAGTAAAAATAACTTGTTTGTTGGAAACCATTGTAGTAAGAATTAATAAGAATAAATTTGAATATTAATCAGAATTGACAAGATAAAAAAAACACACCTCTTATATATACCTTTCAAAAAAGAAAACTGAGACATCTGAGGTTTAACATTAAATGCATTTAGATTATTCATCAAGCTTGCTATATAAATGACAAATGAAGAATTTAAAAAGACGATATGATGGCTTACAAATCCAGACTTGAAACAACTGGAGTCAAGAATGCAATACGCTGTCATAAATGCATGTAAAGAGCATTTAGATTATTTATTGAGCTGGCTATATAAATAATATATCAAGAATTTAAAAAGACGACATGATGGCTTACAAATCCATACTTCAAATAATTAAAATCAAGAATGTAATACGCTGTCATTATTGCCCTTGATAATGATAAGAATGTATTATTCATGAAACTTATTTCAGACTAGTTTTTCATTTAAATGGGCTTGTTGGGCCAGGTTTTCTCTTTTTTTTTTTTTTTTTTTTTTTTTTTTTTATTATTATGATATCAGCGATCGTTTCAGACAAGCTAAGGAAGTTTTTGACGTTATACAACTTTTAAACTGTTAAACGATTAGCGAATTATACAGCTCAAGGAATCTCAAACATGAAAAGTTGCTTTTTAGCTTTGACTTACAAATTTTACATCAAGTGATTCTAAATTTCAATATTTACTGATGCATATAAGCAAACGAATAAATCGACATGTACATAAAACACCAAATATTATATTCACTTCTTGTACCACCATTTTTTTTTTTTTTTTTTTTTTTTATTTCGCTGGTTTTATTTTCAGTGCATTGTTTTTTAAAATGATATTAACATTAAAGAGACTTTATATGGCCTATAATAAGCACTTACAGATATATGATGAAATAGTCTTGCTTATTTTTTTTTTATTAAAATATTATTAGCAAACGCCTGAATTAAGAGAAGTTTATACGACATCATGACATCCTAAAGATTGAATCTCCACCAGAAACTACCAACGGTTAAACAATGTTGCAGACACGAAACGAAATATCTTCTTTTATGCGATTTTTAACATTACCTCTTCAGTCATTTTTACGATTATATAAAACCATGTATCCGACTGTCACTATTGCTAACCAAGATGTTGTTGTAAAAGGATGTTCAGATACTGATGAATTCAATCAAGTGATGGCATTTCAGCCATTTAAAGACTGGCTTCAAGCGTTTGAAAAACAGCAAGAACAAAGAAAAAATGAATTTGATATTAATTCTATCAATATACAGAATATTGATTATTTTAGCTCTAACAAGGTTGGATTTGTTAAATTTAAAGCAGATGTTTCTTTTAAAGAAACTGGTAAAAATGCACCAGGAATTGTATTTATGGTAATTGTGTTATTGCATGTATAAATGAGGAATTTTTGTATTCATTTATTTGATTTAGAGAGGAGGCGCGGTATCCATGTTAATTATTCTAAAATCACAAGGAGAAAAAGATAAAATTTTATTGACTTTACAGCCTCGTATCCCTATCCCACACCTTAGTTTTCCTGAATTGCCTGCAGGCATGTTGGATGGATCAGGTAATTTTGCAGGCACAGCAGCCAAAGAAATTAAAGAAGAAACAGGCCTTGAAATAAAAGAAGAAGAGTTAGCAGATATGACAGAAATGGCTTATGGTGATAAATGGAAAGGTGTTTACCCTTCAGCAGGTGGTTCAGGTATAATAAAATTGCTATGAGCTAGTAATATTGCACTCACATGCATCGTTTACAGATGAGTTTTTGAGATTGTTTGTTTGCATTAAACAACTGGAAAAATCTCAAATAGATGAATTAGAAGGAAAATTGACAGGTTTAAGAAACCAAGGAGAAAGCATTACTTTAAAATTAGTTACTATGGAAGATGCATGGAAATTATCGCCAGATGCTAAACTGTTATCAAGCTTAGCACTATATGAAGCTTTGAAATCAAAGATTGTTTAGTTTGATGAGCATAATATTTCCTTTTTTGGAATTGTTTACCTTGCCTGTAAAAGGAATATTCATCAAGAAAATATGAATAAAAACAAGATTTTTTGTTTGTTATTGTTCAAAAAAGATAATTTGTACCCATAATTGAGCTGCACATAAAGTTTATATTTATCATTGTTTATATTTTTGTTTTCTTTTTTTTCTTCTTGTTTACTATAAAACACATTAAATGATCGATAAAAATACAACAACGCCAATTCATCAGTACCATACAAAGCCATTAGAGCGAATGGACATTGTTCATGATGAAAAAACAATTGTCTATCAAAGTCATCAACTTTTACTTGTGGATGATGATGAAATTTTTGACAATGATAGTGATGTGGAGAATATTGGAGACGAAGAAGAAGATGATGATGACGAGGATTTTGCAGATTTACCTCCAACCTCTAACACTATTGATTTAACAAGAAACGATTCCAAATCATCAGAATTTAGCCATATTAAATATGTCGATTCAATTCGCAAGACTCGTCCATTACCAAAGATTCCTGATCGTACATCTTCAAAGGAATTGCCTTCTAATATGACTGCAGTATTAAACGAAAGTTTCAGGAACAAAACTCGGGTCTCTGCTCAACAATTGTTTCAAATGCTAAATCAGAAAAATGACGAAGAAATTGAAGATGAAGTAGATACAAGCGATGATGATATTGAATATGGAGGAGTTTTTGCATTAAAAACGCAAATGCCATCTCCAACGTTATCAAATAAAGAAGTTTTAAAGCAGTATTACGATGAGCTAAATTTGAATTACAAGACAATGACGCCAGTTGAAGAAGTAGACGAAGATCAATTTGCTGAAAGACTAGATATTCAAGATGAAATAGCTCCTACTTATATATTGGAATCCTCTGAGCTGAAACCAAGACCAGGATCAGAAATTTCATTACAAATACCTAGCTTAGAAAGTGGTGAAAGTTCCCCTACTTCTTCACGTAACTCTAGACAGTCAATAGATTTGCGTGATCCACCTCTTGACTTAGATTTTGATTTCAAAACTCCCAAACAAGCCAATGCCATTTTACAAATAACAAATGAACAACCGCAGCAGTTTGATACAATTAATGCTATTAGCTCGCTCTATGCAACATCTACTGATGGTTATAGCTATGGAGCCCCACAACCATCACCAGAAAATGCCTATGAGACAGATGAAGACTACTGCGTCAGTATTTCAAGTAGTCAGAATGCCATTTCAAATCGACATTCCTTGTACGGCGATGTCCAAAAGCTTTCAGATCTCAATCAAGTATTAATGACACCAGAGATTTCCAACAGTTCGATTCCTATAACACCTTCTTATCAACAACAGCCTGGACAATTTTCTCCACAAATATTGCATACCAATAACCAACAACAAAACGAAGCATTAGCCTCCATGAGTTCATACAACAAAAGAGCCAATTCAAGAATGTCCATGACCTCTGCTAGTTTAGTGCACGACAAGGAATCTATGAAAACTTATCGTCGCATGGCAACTAAAACCAACGATAGAAATATTCAATTTACCTATGCTAAATATTTGATGCAGTTGGTCTCTATTTATGTAGGAAGCAATGAGCCTAGTATCGTGGCTACTCGTGATCGCCTACAAGAAGAAGCAGAGTATTGGGTGGATAAATTAGCTAAATCTAATTATTCTGCTGCTTTATATACCAAGGGCCAATGGTTTCGTCATTGTGGTGATAGTAAAGCGATTGGTATTTTTGTAGGTGCTCAATACAAGAAAGTTAATCATACCAAAGCCTTCAAATGTTTCCAACAAGCTGCTAAATATGGATCGGTTGAGGCGTATTACGAACTTGCAGAATATTGGATGGTGCGCAAAGATTATAAAAAGTCGATGGAATGCTATCGATATGCTGCATCAAAGAAACATATCCTTTCACTTTATGTAAAGTATTATATTTGCGATTGATAGATAATTTTACTAATAGTAAGTATCAATAGAAATTGGCCAATATCTTACTCCGAGGTTTACTCCATCAGCAAAAAGATATTCAACAAGGTTTAGTTTATTTGAGGCAAGCTGCTGATTCAGAAAAAGCGGATTGTGCTCGTTCAGCTTACGATTTAGCCTGCATACTTTCGAATGATTTGAAAAGCATTGATTTAGAAAAGTAAGAACACACTTATATTTTATGCAAAAACTAGTAGATTAATTTTTTCATTAAATGAATAGCGAAACATCTATTACCGATGTTTATATAACTCCTAATGCTGCATCTGCTATACATTACTTTAAAAAGGCAGATAGCTTCGGTTTAGTCAACGCTACATTCCGTTTGGGTCAATTTTATAAACAAGATCAACAAAATTTCCATCCTAATGCATGGGAAGCTTATAAATGCTTCGCAAGAGCAGCTGAGCACAGCAACGAGGATGCTATGATTGAGTTGGCGTACTTTTATAAGGATGGCATTTCTGGTTATTTGAGTCCTCAGCCATTATTGGCGTTCCAGTGGTGTCATAAGGCGACTGAAAATGGAAATCCTATAGCAGATTATATACTTGGGTAAGTAATAATTTCCAACTGATAAATCATTAGCAAATGGTCTAACAATTTTGCTTAAAACTATTATTACAGAACGTTTTATGAATACGGAATTGGTGTGTATCCAGATCAAGCAAAAGCGCATGAATGGTTTAAAAGGTCTGCTTCCAAAAGGTATGGTCCTGCCGAGGAGAGACTCAATATGAAGAGAAATCCAAGCAACCAGCAAATACATCAACTAAAGTCTCAAGAATACAAATATAGTAATAAGGCAGAGCCAAAGAAATATTACGAAGAAAGTGTAAGGATAGCTGAAAAAACTAGGCGAACACATGCTGAGCAAAACTGTCAAATCATGTAATTTAATTTATAATGCATTAGTTTAACTACTAAATACAAATATAAATACACCTACTATTATTATCTCGCCTATTATATATCTTATTAATAAAGC
Organism: Mucor plumbeus; assembly: GCA_016758945.1. Lineage (NCBI taxonomy): Eukaryota > Fungi > Mucoromycota > Mucoromycetes > Mucorales > Mucoraceae > Mucor > Mucor plumbeus. Next base: position 11,553 of record JAEPRC010000789.1, read on the forward strand.
TATATACATTAGTTGTATACCACTTTGAATGAAATAAAAACCTTTCTTAGTTTTGTTAAAATCTTCTCAATTATTTAGACTTTATTTTAAGCAGTTTTGAACTTTGAACCCCAGCCGATGGACATAAATTTTATAAATATTCTTGGCCATTTGAAAATGTTCTATAATCATTTGGAAAATACTGCTCTAACTTTTACTAGTTTTCCAAAATGGAATGTGTCTCCTTATTTATGCTTAAAAGCTTTTAGGATATGTCCTGGATATTAAAAAATACATGTGAGCTAGTTGCATTACGCTATCTGTTCCTAAAATTGGTTTATCTCCCACAAAAAATTTAGGAACAGGTAAAATTCACTGCTTTTCTTTAAAAACCATGTTCCAATTTTCATCCTTGCTCAACTTTTTTGTTCACTAAATAACGTCAAAAAAAATTATATACTAATGTACCTAAGATGCTCAACCTTAATCCATAAACATATATCCGAATATATCCTATTTTTAGGGCTTGGTATAACTTTTCAGTGCTAATGTTTTAGCTTTTTACACATATTTACACTGCTAAAAATTAAAAAATTTGAATTCCTATATCTCTACAAAAAAGTAAGCTATACTAACACTTTTGTATAAAAAACTCACTTGTTTTAAAGCTCTTTATAACATGTTTAAGTATAAAAAAATTCTGGGCACTTTTTTTTTCCTTTTTTGAAATTTTTGTAGTAAATTTCAGAGTATTATTTAAAATTAAATAGCGATGATTTATGTTCTTGTTATAGAGCTCAGTGAGCTTTATTAGGTCCATTTTATATTTTTTCAAAGTATTGATTTTTCATAGAGATATCCTCAAAAATACGTAAAAAAAAGAATATTCTTCATTTTACTTTAAAAAAGACCAGTATACCCTCGTTCCAAGTTTTGAATTTCAGCAAAAAAGTTGACAAAATCCTTGCTTTCTCTACGAAAAAATAGAGCTAAAAAGTTTATTAATAGCTAGATCGATAGATAATTTTGCTGCACATCTTACCAAATATGCAAATTTAAATATGCTTGTAGAAAGTGGTGTGTATCTTTAAAAAATCTTTAAAATATCAATCGCATTTTAGGCAAAATTTAATGTGAAACATTTGTCCAAACTTTATTTAGGCATATGCAAAATTTAAAGCTCTACAAAAACTATTTAAAACGCTCTTTTAACTTATTTGTCAGTTCATGAGTTATTAAACAATTTTGTTTTTTTGGATCATTTTGGATCAATTTTGAGACTCAGTTACGATAGGTATCAAGCTGTGATGTGAGCTATTATTTTGATTATCTCAATATTTTATAATGAAACAAAAACTGCAGGGCAGCTTCTAATATGATTTATCTTGTCACTACAAAAAATTAACACCTCAATTTTGGTACTTCAATTATTTAACTAATTTAGGTCAATGTTGGTCAATGTTGCTGCTGAGCCAGTGCGCCTATATATTTTGGTATTGTTTTCTCGATTTTTGGACAGTTGACAGTTATCATTGATCTATAGAAAAGGGGCACATTCTCGTCAAAAACTCGACATAAATAGGCCTGATATTGGACGGAAAAATTTAACAATAATCTAAAACCATCTTACTGAATTATTCTTAAAGTTTATAAATACAACAAATACAATTTAAAAAGACAATAATGTATCAGCTTTTCCAACTGCATATAAAAACTAAAAGAACTCTGAAGTTTATTAAAATATAAAAGTATGGGTCTTTTGTCTTTTATATCAGTTCATTATTTACTACTGAGAATATAACTATAGAACCAATAGATCGATATGATAAGTATTTATTCATATTGATTTAACAAATCAGGAAAACAATATGTTGAGTGCTTTTTCTAGTTGACATGTTTCAAGTTTAGTATTTGTCTTGTTCTTGTTTAATTTGTTGATGGAAGGTCCGTGCCTGGAGATCTAATTATATTAATAGCGCCGCCTATTAATAATGAGTTTGACATGAGTTAATTGTGCTACTGAGTCACATGGAAAAGTAGAATATCCGTAGTTGATACTTCTTTCTAAAGTATTGGTTATACTATGGATTTGCCCAAGCCACAATCATAGTATCTTGACTATCAGGTTAGGATGTAGATTTGTAGAAGGTGACATGGAATACAACACTTACAATGGAATTGACATACTAAAAACTTGATAATCATAAAATAACACTATTTACAAGTGAGAGTTATAAGTAAATAACGATTATTTCCAATACAATAAAATACACTACGGCCAAATGTTTCAGCCCATGGGCTGAATTACTAGCACATGTGGGCTGAAAATCAACGACTGTGCTGATCAAGTAACCCATATGTGCTTAAACTTCAGATCAGCGCTTTTGTATCAATTATGAAAAGTACTGCAACAACGTTAAGATTTATACTGAAGATAGTTTTGGTAAATTGGAGTGCACTAAAGTTACTCTCATCTAAATCGGCCGCTTCATCATTAAGATATAGTAATTTAAAATTAAGGAGTAAAATAAATTCAGCCGATGGGCTTTGTTCAAAGACCAAATGGGCGTGATAGATTTTTTGAGCTTTCTTGAGCTTTTTGAGTTTTTTCTATATTTCAAAAAAAAAAACTTTCAACTAATGCTTGTAAATATATATAGCAAACTATAAATAAAAAAAATAGAAAACTATAAAATAACTTACAAGCTTAATAAGAAAAAAAAAAGTATATGAAAATTATAAGAAACCATAGAGAAACATTCCTTTAAATAAATACATACAGTACCATATTTTTAATGTACATCCAACAACTTAAAAATACAACATGAAGATATCTGTTCTGATATTATCCATACAAGAATTTTTTAGTAAGTACTTTTTCTTTTATTTTATATGCATAAAAATATAGCAATTCAGTATAAACTCCATCATGAGTAGCTAAACATACAAACATATTAAACAAAAATAAAAACAAAAAAAAATAATTTACTTGTAATTACGCTGATTGTGTACAATAATAGAAAGAAGCAAAAAGAATATTTATTGATTATATATATAGTAGAATTGAAAAGACCGAGGAGAAACAGCCTAGAGGTCAGAGATACTGCCAGCAGTAATTGACATATCTGTTTCAAATACATGAGAGGGCGCAATGACAGAAAATTTAGTTCTACTTCCAATGAATTGAACTAAACCAACTTGCAACTTGATATCATTGTTAACAGAGATGACAGCAAATTTTGGTGCTACATTTGGGCTTCCCTTGTCAACAACAGGAATAGATTTATCATGAGCGGCGGTAGTATGTCGCTTCATTACTTGAACAAATGCTAAGAAATAAAGGCTACCCCTAAAATAGTGCTTAAAAAAAATAAAACCTCCCCAACAAACCACCTTCTTCGACTTCCAAATCTTTGTGAAAAATACGGGCTATCAAACATTATATAATAGCCAGCACGACGAAACTCACGGTTCTTTTTAGCATAATATCTGGAAGAAATAACCATAGGTTTATCCAACCATGCACGACCAGCAAGACCAAAATTAATATCACCGTCAATAACTATACCACTCTCTGAAAACTCACGACGATAGTAATTCCTCATGGCTTTTCTCAATATACCAACTTGTACACCTTCAAACTCTTCGGCATCATCACATAATTGAACAGTTAGAAATGGTATCCACAACTGTGCAGTACAGCTTTCATCATCAGCATTGTCCCAGTAGGTGTCGTCAGAATAAGATGGCGGGCTAATTATATTTGCTGCATCAACCACATTAACTGAACGATTCACAAACGATCTGATTGCAACCTTTTCAATTAAGTTTGATGCCTGAGCCTGTGTCTTAACAGTACCGGTAATCAAATCTTTGAAAAATCCAATGCTTCGTTCAAGACTCCTGGCAGAATACACTTTCAACGGACCAGCCGTGCGACAAACAGAAGATATGTGGGATAGATAATGTGTGATAGGTTTAAAAACGCTTACAGAAAGTTGCCTTTGATCTATCTTAGAAATGCAAAACGAAAAGAATACTTGAAAACAAGCATCCATTTCATTCAAATCATCTACTGATAATTTCCACTGTAATGCAATAGAGCAACCTCTGACTAATTTGGTGATAGCTTGCTGTGCAGCACGAGTACGAATCTTCGAAACAATCAAAGTTGGAATGATGTACAACATAAAATCGTTATAATCTACAGCCCTCGTCCCTCTAGTCTGCTTGATCATGTCCAGAAATGACCCTTCAAAAGTAACAGGCAAATACTTTCTTGTTACTTCTATTTGTTGGCCAATCTCCTCCATCGTGCGTTTGTCAACAAAAAATGGGTACATTTCTCTTTCATACTCTTCAAGATCAGGATCCATCTTGTGATAATACTTTGTTGTCTTGGAATTATCAACAGTGAGCATAGCGTATAGAAGAGACCCAACCCCACGACTTATAGTATGCAATTCTTCAATTGGAAACGTCAGTGGCCCTTTAAAGGTATCTAACCCAGAAAATATACTCGGACCAGAAATGCCTCTACCAGGATCACCATGTCTATATTGCTCCAAAGTTCTCATTTCACCATCAGTTCTACAAAGGTACATTCCATGTCGACGATTTTGAGGATGCACAGCTCTTTGAACGCAATACCTACAAGGATAGGCACTTTGGTGGGGAGCCACACGGCTCAGAAGATTAATTGCTGGTATATCACCGCCTGTTAGTACCATGAACACTTTCATTCTGCAAATTTGGACACCATTTCTCTTGACAATCATACCTCGAGTTTCCAAAAAATGTAATTCAGCAAGTATAGGCAGCAGAAAACTGTCCAATGAGGACTTTGAAGGACCTGGTGTAATTGCCAACTGTACATGGTATTTTTGGTGATATCGAATTTTTGCATCGAAATTTAATATTACAAGGTGTACCATATTGAATGTACGGGTGCCTTTTTTATCTTTAACAAAAGCATCTGTAAACAACATGACAGCACAATCATCTGGATTACTAAATTTTCCTTCGTCAAGGAATTGTTGGTAAAGATCTCCATCAAAAAAATCTCTTAGAACTTGTGGATTTCGTTCATAGTTATGGCGGTAAGACAACTCATTTCTTGTTGTTTCGTTCGTCAACAGCTTTGATATGATATCCCCAATTGAAAGAATTTTCATTGTTTGAACTGGTTTACGGCTCTCATCAAAACGGTTTCTTTCACAAAACTCACATGTTTCGTCTTCATCATTTAAATTATACAATTTACATCCTTGCACACAAGTATCATATTCATGTGCTACAATTGACGATTTTTTTTTCAGTAAATCATCTACAGCAGGGCCATGCATAATCTGTGCATCAGGAGCCTCTATTAATGAATTATATCAACGTTAAAAAATGCACTTTAGTTAAATAAATGTGAAGCATATACCTTGTTTCATTTCATCATAATCCCTAATCATTGTATTCATCAAGCGAACTAATTTTCGATGACATTCTCGAGGTACAGCATATTGAGAAACAAGATCAGCGAGATGAATACTGTATAATTCAACTTTTTTCAGGTCTTCAAAAGGAGTACCAGAATCATCATAAACATATACAGAGTCATCACCGTCAATAAATTCACCATTTGTTTTGTAAGGGATATCAAGGTTTACGCCTTCTTCACCTCTAGGAATGACTGACTCATCAGGATTATCTATAAATAAAAAGCAGCATTGGTAAATACACAACAATGACAGTAATAAAAAAAGAAGGAGTAAATTTACATGCTTCGATATTTTGATCTTCCATTTGAATATCTCCATCGTCATTGCGAATAATATTGTTATTCTCTATAGAGTTGTTATGCCTGTCTGGTTGATATTCATTGGCACTTGGGGCTACTTGGGTGTCTTCATTATTTACCAAAGTATAACTCATGCGAACACCAGGATGAGCACGATGAAAATGATTGTTTCTTGTAACATACCCATTAAGATCCATAAGACAAATGTTACATTGATAGGTATTTCTTAGTCGTCTTGTAGGAGTGTATGAATAGTTCATCTTATTTACTAAAATAAAGACGATTGCAATTAATTAAAAAAAAAGAGGTTTGAAGATATAAAAGAATTAAAAAATATTGGTAATGCAACTATGACACAAGGGAGTAGTTGTCCAAATTTAATATATTTGTTATTGTTCTTTGTTTGTTATTTAAAGAATAAATTAACCAAACACAAATTGATTTTGTCTATTTGTAGATTGGAATAAACATTAGAGCTCAAGCAGCTGAAAACGAAATATCATTTTTATAATGATAAAAGAACAAGAATAGTTAATACTATTATGTTACACATCATACATCACTTCAATACCATTTTCAAAGAAATGAGCAATATTAACAACAACAGCAACAGCTCTATTATTAGCACACTAAATGAGCTTCGTACTGAGGTTTTTGGAATGCGAACTCAACTCTCAGAGCAAAAGACTCAGATTGAGACTCTCTTAAAACATCAATTACTACCTACCAACAGTAGTGAAGCAAATGCTTACAAGTATCTTCCATTGAATGGTATGAAGCTTCAAAAAATAAATATAATAAATTAATTAAATCTTAACTGATACATTTAATTCCATTAAAAGGTTATCTTGATGTCAATGTTAGATCTCGTATGCTATCCAACCCCGATAGGCTTGGCTGTCGTAATATTCCAAGCATACCAAAGTTATTAAAGGATAGCATTGCCTTTAATAACAACAGCATTAGCTATGGGAAAAGAAATTTCCCAGCCATTAATGTGAGATTAAATGCATTGATCCAAGAGATGCATTTAAGAAAGTATGGGGATAATGCAGTTGAGTTGGATCAGGCATCCATTGATCAAGCCAAAGTACCTCTGCAAAAGCTTGCAGCTGACGTCTGTCAGCTTATTAGAGGTAATTCATCTACTGAATTGCTTCGATGGAGCCAACTGAGCAGCGGTGACCAGCTGTTTTACAGCCTTGTATTTGAGGATATTGCGGCAGCTCATATAGATTTAGGAAATGTATATCAGTGCCATGACCGTTGGGGTGCTAATGGTTTTCTAGGCTTGGCATTCAAAGCTGCGAAGCAAAAGCACGACAGAATAGAAAGAAAGAACAGAAATGAAACCAATGTAATGTATACAATTGCAATATGCAAATTAGTATCTGTTGTGAAGCTAATTTTTTTTTTAAAAAAAAATAGACAAATGCTACTTCTGGTAGAGATGATGCAACTGATGATAATCGCTCTATTTCTTCTTCAGAGAGTAATCGATTTGAAGATGACGATGAGCCAATCTCTGAAAGTTCTTCTGAAGAGTAAGTAACTGCCTTGATATACATGATTAATGCATTTTATTATTTATCAAGTTAAAATCTTGTCTAATACTACTCTATAATTAGTGGCTCTCTGTCTAATCAAGATGAAGAGGTTTTGTCTTGTTCTCGTTCTCGTTCTCCTGCTCGTTTTCCTGCTCGTCGTCAAACTAGAAGTAGAAGATGCAGATAAAAAAAATTACAATTTTTGTATTTTATATTTGTACAACAATTTGTAATGTGATTTTTAAGAGATTTTTCTTAATAAAAAAAAGTTTAATAATTGAGGAACTATATTCAAAGATTAAAGATAAAGTTAAATAATATTGTATTTTATTTTTTTAGCGTTGGTTTTATTATCATATAATGCCCTCCAAACTGTTAAAGATATTTTTCAACATCTTTCTCAAGATTTATTAATTGTGACACAGAAGCTAAGGCTGTGGGAAGAAGGTTTCTTTTAAGTGTCGCATTTCTCTTTTTTCTTTCTTTCCCTTTCGTCTTCTTTTTGCTACAATGGCATCATTTTGTTTACACAAAAAAAGTCAACTTTCAACCATAGTTCTATCAAGACATTTGACCCAGGATTTATACATTCTCTAATTTTATCCGGAGGTATATCAAATTCGGTGTAATTACATTACATAACGCGTAGTAAGTTTGCATTTGAAATGATAAATGCCAATAAAGTAAAATCTAACCTTTTTTTTTTTTTTTTTTTTTTTTTTTTTTTTACATTAGTAGGCCTGTGTAATAGTAGTTTTGCAATCGATACATTCATACTGTCTAAACAGAAAAACTGTTTATAAAACAGTATATATACTAATCATGCAGATACAACGAACGTTGTACTAGGCGTTTACCTTTTTAAAAATAATCAATACTTCACTCAGTATGCGCATGCTCATTCATCCTCAGTTGTCAATGGTATTGCTTAAGGTCACATGCAAAGAATATGTCAATACTGGGACACAGAATTATCAAGGTAGACTACTATCTATATTATTTGCATCCTTTTTTGATTGAATTGATGTGTAGTTTATTTAATACCTCGTTTTCTTTTATAGTACCTGAATCAAATGGCCTCAAAAGTCGCTTTATGTAAGATATTGTAACTTAAACCCTTTACACAATCCGCCAATGCAAACCTCATTACTGGTATACAGTTCCTTGTACTCTTTGAATTTGCCTAATCATTGGGCTCTGGTATACGTGCACTGTGGAAGTTCAAACAAAAAATGGTTTAGATTTGCATTTCTTGAAGCAATTTCAAATAGACATTTACAAGGTAATTCATTCCACCAAAGGTAATTCATTCCAAAGGCAATTTAGATTGTTCTAAAAATTTTCATTGTAGCTTGCATGTCGAACTATTGCTCATCGTTATGGAATTCAATATTCAGCCCGAGAAG
>JAEPRC010000790.1:0-20273 GCA_016758945.1 Mucor plumbeus
GCTTATGAATTGCCTTGTTTCAATGCTGCGCTTGTCGTGCCTGGATTGTGATTTGATATATCTTGACAGCTACTTGAATGATTAACCGCTGAGGTTAAAGAGTATGGTGTCATGATTTGAGTGGTCCAAGCCTTTCGGTTAATTGATTGAGAAATAATAAACCAGGCGTTTCTTATATCCGATTCTAGACTTGTTCTTTTATATTCTAAACAGTAATCAATGGATTGTATAATCTATTGATTGATTATAGAAGGCGATAAGGTATGATACTTGGTGGAATACAGCAACCTACATAACTGCAAATTTTAAAATTTTCATTTTTGCGTTTTTTCCCAGAGTGATCTGGGATTAGATTCCCAAAAAGACTGTACTTGGTAAAGTAAAAACGAGAAAAAATGTAGAAATCTATCTAAATGGTTCTGAAACTGAAGTAAGCTAATTCAAATGTCTTAAATTGCTCAAATCAATGGGATTTAAGGCCGAAAAAAGAAAAAACCTCTGCTTACAGCCACTTACAGATCAAAAAGGCTAAAGTCGGTCAATGGTTATAAAAGTTGGACAAGCAATAATTTGCGACGCATGATTTTCTCTGATAAAACAAAAATAAGCATATGGGGTTTGATGTCTGTTGGCATCAAATAGTGCTGGAAAAAATCAGATAATAAGCTTCAATTCCATTATTTGGAACTTACTGTCAAACATGGTGATAGATTAATGATGTGGTGCTGCATAACTTACAATGGCCATAAATATGTCTGTCAAATTTCTGATGGACCGCGAAGAAGAGAAATTACATTTATAACCTTAAAGCCACTATGCACTACGGGAAAAAACGCGAAAATGGCAATTTAGAAATTTGCAGTTATTTATTTCTTTACAAAAGATTGCTATAAAGTTATACCATTCCAATAACATTTTCACGTAAAACAGTTTCTACAGCAGTTGTCATAGTAGTTTTTTTTAGAAGAAATAATGTAGTTTATATCTCATTTTACACCTTTTTTCCAGTGGTGATGAAGGATGCCTTAAATTAGTATGGTTTTGACTCTAAAAACATCTATTCTAAGCAATATAAGGGCTCCAAATATACTATAAAGCTCAAAAAGCTATGGTTTAAAGACAAAAAATCTAACGCTAATTAAGCTTACAACTAACCACCTCAATATCCAGATTTGAATCCGATTAAACACGTATGGCATTCCTTTAAACTAAGTTAAACTCGTATCCAACTAAAGCTAAAAGAATTCAAAATTATGGTGAAGGATTGAAGAGAAATGGGCCACTTTTATTAAGAAAAACTGTCAAGAGTATATAGATAGTATGACAGTTAAAAGTAATGCTGTTATCAAAGCTAAAGGTTATAATATAAAGTACTAATTTTATTTTTCATTTACCTTGAAAAATGGTCCGGATGCATATAGTGTTTTTGATCACAGATTATTTTAATTCCAGTAATTCAATCATTTTATGAATTTGTACCCTTTATAAAAATAGCTTTATATTTGTAATGGTTTTTGTTTCACGTTGATTGCGCTATTGATTCTTGCTAAATTCTTAAAAATTGTTGCGCCCACGGTTTGTTATGATAAGTTGGAAGATAATGCACCTTTGGATTTGTAATCCCTATTGGGAATAGGAGAACTAATTGATTTGTGACAACACTCTTAATGTGTTCCTAATAAGTGACCCTAGAGTGAGGGATATATTTGATGAATATCAGGTACAATGCATCATGAAGGAATCAAATATATGCTATGTTATGATAGTAAATACTGATCTAATGAATAGTTATAACAAATAAAATTTGTATATAAATAGGACAAATTATTGATATTAAATAAAGATTCTCTTCAGTTTTTGTGTGTGATTTAATTTAACCAGTTCCTTTATTAAATTATATATTTTTTCTTGCAACAATATTTATCATTAAATCTTGTGGCAATTCAAAAATGTCGAATTCTGAAAAACATCCGGACTATTTATTCACCTACTGTATATTAGAACTAATATAGATGGATTATATAGTTTAAGTAAATTCATAATTAGGGAAAAAGATGTAAAAAGAAAAAATAAAAAAAAATGAATTTTGTATAAATATAAAATGTCAGAAGATATAAATTTACAAACAAAAACTGACACAGAAGTAAATCAACTTATTATAAATCAGTGGGGCTTTTTAGATCAAAATAAGTATAATCATAGAGCTGAAAATAAAGATATATATGATATTAAAAATATCAAAGATGAATTAAAAAATAAATTAGGATTTACAACTGTATTTTCTTTTTACAGATTGTATATACCAATAAAAAATATCCAGGTTCTCAAAAAAAAATTGATAAAGGATTAAATTTATTTTATCATTTTATCATATAGTACGTGAAGAACCAACTTCTAAAATGAGCCGTCATACGAAGTATACTACTTTTTATAAACTATATAAAAAATTCTTGATGAATGATGAAAATTATGAATATTTATATAAAAAAGTAAATTACTGTATGAAATATATATTTCCACGCCTTTATTACGATTGTGTACAAGTATTAAAATGAATCCAGAATTAGTAAAGCATGTAACGTGTTTTATAGATGGACACGATTCAAGAATAAACTGTGTGAATACAGATATACATTACTACCCTGATGATGGCCCAGCATATGAAATAGAAGATATTCCTGAAGAACTAATTTACAAATAATAAACGAACATGAGTATATATATAAATATAAAAAAAAATGAAACGTATACTTTGAACCAATTGGCAGAAGCAGCATTAGTTTAGTATTATTAAAATCTGGTAACATCTGCATAGAGAAAATATAAATCTTACCGCAAGAAGACGACGAATTAAGACTCTGCACAAGAAAGAATGATGTTAGGCGCCTAAACTCTAAGCTTAAAAATTCTTGTTATTTATACAACATTTACTTTTGTAAAAAATAGAAGACTCAAAGCATAGTATTTTGAATATACATACAGTATATTTATATATATAAATAAAAAAGATAAAGAGAGAAAAAAAAGAGAGAGAAAAAAGAGAGGATTAGAAGAAAGAGGAAAAATTAGCAAGAAGCGAAAGTAACTCATTTTATACGCTTCCATTGTACGATACGAGATTTTAGTTTCCTTGTATAGAAGTTCCAAAACAATACAAATACAGTACATAAAATATTGGCTACTTACTATTTACGTATAAATTTGAGAAAAAGCCAAAAGGAAAGTAAAAATTACCGAAAAACTTTGTAACGTACACTTTTCTATTATTTTAATGTATTTACTTTATCTTTAATTATTATCTAATAAAAAAAATATTCATCTAAAAAAAATATACTGGAAAGAGTGTGAGAATAGTACAAAAAAAGAAAAAAATAACATAGGGGGAAAATACCAAACATTGTGCACTAAAAATTACTACTTGATCGCTCACTTAATTTTCGTTACTACTGTAAAAATATTTTGAAGGCGTATTAGGGTTCCCTAAGACGTCCCGAGACTGCCTAAAGCTGTAGTGGGTTGCTTTTTTTATTTTAGGCTTAGATTTAAGCTTGGGTACAACAAAATATATCAGTCTTCGGTAGTATAGTGGTGAGTATCCCCGCCTGTCACGCGGGAGACCGGGGTTCAATTCCCCGCCGGAGAGTTTTTTATTTTTCTTTTTAATTGTAGTGTTTGTAGAACTATCTGCTTTCGCTCATTTTGTCGTAATAATAATGTTACAGTTGAACTTGTAGTAACGGGATGAAAAAGTAGATATGTAGTAAAAGAATTAAAAATAAATAGAATATTGCCAATGCAGTAATATCTATTAGATGAGTACCAGATTTTAAGTTGTCCAACTAATCTGGATGCTTTATATAATTTATATAAAACGAAATGAATAAAAGAAAAATAGAAAATGTACAATGAAATATATAGAAATAGTTCGAGAGATCTTTGTAATATAGTAAATATGAAGTTAAATATATTAGAAATGATATGATTATAAGATGTTAACCGAAAATAAGAGTAAGAAAAACAAGGCAAGAATAAGATAAAATTAAGATATTCTTTATTAAATGTTCTTTTGCAAGATGGTTATTTATAATAAATAAAAATAACTAAAAATGAACTGATAAAATATAATGGATGTTAAAACATAAAATGAATCGATAAAATACAATGGGTAGTCAAGGATGAAAGGTGTCAAAGATAATGTTTCATTAGAAGCATTAGAAGTAAAGCTAGTTCGTGCAATCTAATTTACAACCATACAAAAGATAGAATATGAAATGAAAGATACTCTTTATTATTTTACATTAATTTAAGATGTTTATACTAATTAAAAGGTTACACACAAGTCTGTGTGAACCTGGCGCATTATTCTGCTGTTAGAACAAAACCTACAAGTAGCCTGTTAATGTAATAATAATCAATTGTGTGCAAAAGAATCCATCAAGAAAATCTTATTAAATGTTTAGGTTTTTATAAGTGATAAATCGTACAATGCATTTCACTTATTATATTTCTACTTTTATAACATCTTCTTCATCTGAAATGAATAAGCTAACTGTTGCAGGGTTGAATGGTTGGGTCTATTTATGTTTATTCGATGTCGCTTACCCCATCTTACTAAATATTATGTAATTGAGTAAAAAAAAGTTGTTATAATATATGTATTATATAAAGAGACTCAAAAAAGCTAAATATAAAATATGAATACAGAATACAATTTTGGTGAATTATACGTAATAGACGATTTATATATATTCTTCTTTAAGTTTTTTATGTCTTGTTAGTTTTAATTTTTCTTCGAGATAATAATGTAATTGATTTTGAACAATCTCTGGATACCTTTGTCAACCATAATATAATTTTTTGTTGTAATGCAATGAGATCAGGTAGACTGAATCTCCAAATTGAACCTTGAAGGTAATAGGATTTTATGTACAACACATATGGAATCTAGTTACTTTATTGCACAAGAAAAAGTGAAATAGATACCTAAACCTCTTAATTTATACGCAATGAGTATCAAAGGCCATCAATATGTTTAATTAACATAATTAAATTTCATTTATACTCAACATTTTGGTGTTGGTGACGGTGGTTCATTGAAGAACAAGACTATTTTCAAAAAAAAAAAAAAGTTCCAGCAGTTCCTTATTCTCTTTAAAAACAAATAATTCGAAACTATGAATACTAATGATGATCAACATTTAGATGAAAAAGTGATAGAGCTAATGCTCGAGCTTGATGTGTTGAAGTTCAATAGAAATAGTCTTTTATATACAGCTTGTTATTGCGAGGAAAATATATATATGCTTTGCTCTGAAATAAAAAAAAGGAAGCCTGAATTATTAAATAATTTTTCAGTAATGTTTATTAGCAATGATAATAGATCTGTAAGTTTAAAACAAAATCAAACAAATTTATTCTAAATGAATTACAGGTACCTTTATGGCAACAAAGAGCTGGAAGAGGCGATGAACATATTGTTTTATGGGTAAGGAACTGTAGTTTCATCATCGACTTATGCTAATCAGATATTTATCAATAGGATTATCATGTTGTATTATATTTCAAGCAAGATTGGTAAATTTTATAGCCAAATAAATGTTGATGATATTAATTTAAACTATTGCAGTGAATCATTGATATATGATTTTGATACTTTATTGCCATTCCCAAGCCCAGCAGATTTTTATGCATTGGAAACATTCAAACCAAATTTGGCAGTAAAAGATGAATTTAAACATTTGTTTCGATTTATTCCAGCAGAAACATATTTAAATCATTTTGAATCCGATAGAAGCCATATGGTAAGTATCTCTAGTATACACAATACACATACTTGTAAGCCAATTCATTTTTTCTTATGTACAGTTGAATGCAAATGGTGAATATATTGCTGCACCGCCTCAATATCCTCCCATACTAAAACATGGCAAATCAAACTTAGACGAGCATATTTCAATGAAACAAAATATGCAAGATTCGTATGGAATTGTCATGAAAAGTGATGGTTTTTACCAATCTTTATTCAATTAAAAGGCTAACTACCTGAAAGGTCGTTTTGTACTAGATGCTGTTGCACCAAAACGTACATCGGAGATGTGAAAAACAACCTTAACTTCTCCCCACATTGAAAAGAAAAAGCTTTTCTGTTTGCCCTTTCTCCCTCGTCCTTCTATTTTCCTCTTTTCCTCTCCTTCTACTTTGTAATATAACTAATAATATGGCACGAAGATCTCCAAATATCTCTGAAGCAAAGCTTACTCGATTGCTAGAATATAATAAAAATTTAAGACAACAGTTAAATATCCCAAGAATTACAGTATCAGAGGCTTCTACAAGGTAAAATTTTCTGAACGAATCGAAAATAAAAAATCAATACAATTTTTTAATGCTTCTTTTTTACGTATTATAAAGCTTGATATCGTATTGCAATGGAACAAAAGACCCTTTAGTTCCTTCAGTTTGGGGACCTATTGATAAAAAAGATGATCCATTTGCACCTTCACATAGTGGAGGTTGCTGTACAATCATGTAATTTACGCTTTTTCTAGAAAGAAATGTGCCCTTGTTTTCATTATTACTATTATTGGTTATTCTTTTATTATACAATACCTTCAATTTATTCATATCATTGATTGATTGATTATTATAAAATTCATATTATACACAAACATACACATATTTACCTTTTTCATATAAATACACACACATAAACACTACCACAAAGACTCAAAATATACACAAAATAAACAGTTTAAAAATTTTATTTTCGGTTAAATAAATAGGTTTAATCAGTTCAATCTGATCCTCCTTGATTCTTTTCTCTCCTTAAAAATGTATAAAAGGAGTTACCATGAATATTTAGGATTGATTTTGCCTGTTGTTTCAAACAATTTGATGGCTTCTATCAATGATTCTTCAGGAACTCGATGTTGCATTAAGAATTGATCATTTATATGAAGTACAGGTACATCGAATATGTATTTATCACGAAATTCCTTTGGACATTCTTTTTTATGTATGTCTAATACCTTTAAACTAAAAGGAACCTAATTTTGATAGTAAATTTATAAAATTATTTCCATAAAATCAAAAAAATACTGAATACCTTTTGTTGAGCTTTCAAGATTGATTCTCTCGCTGTTGTACATAAAGAGCATGTGCTTGAAGAATATAAAGTTAATGCTACTTTCTTGGTTGCCATTTTTGTTTTTGAAAATAGAGAAAGAGTAACAATATTTGAGGCGAAGCAGGGTCTCCGGTTCATTTTAGATCCCAGAAGTCAAAATTTATCATTTACTACTCCATGATGTAGAAAGAAGAAAGCACCTAAACCAAGTAATAGTCAATCAAAATGAAAAATAAAGTCAGTTACAGGCATTGGACTTATAGATTTATGCCTTTTTTGCTTTTCTCAATAAATTAAGCTAGAAAAATGATTTACTGCTTCATCCTGTAGGATTAATCTTAAAAGAGTTTTTACCACCTGAAATAATCATAGCTTTAGATCGCAGATTATAGTGTAAAATAATTGGTAGGTTTTGTTCTTTTTTATGTTATTTTTTGTTTGCATTGCTAATCATTAGAAGTTCAACACATGTGTAAAATCAAATCTACCATATAATTCTTTAATATGGCCGCTATCCTTAGCTTTTATATTAAAACTTGATTTGCATCAAGTGTAAGCCAATATATATATAATATATATATATATATATATATATATAATATCATACATTTATAAAAGTTGTTTGTATATTTATATCTAATAAATCAATACATGGGTTAAAAAAAAAAAAAAAAAAAAAACGTCTAGAAAAGAAACCTATAAATTATGCAAAATGTTGGTAAAAGCTGATTTTGAAGTGATATGCAATTTATTAAATGACTTTGTAATGGAGCATTTATTGCATTTTAGTAAAAGATTTCATTCAAAAGCTTCAATAACGTATTAAATATCTTGATCTAATATTGCTCTTGTGTTTCTATTTACACAGATATGAAGAACATTGCATAAATAGAATATGAACAGTCCATGCTTGGGGAGTCACATAACTGAATATTTTTTCCACAAACTCACCATTACCTTTATACTAAACAACAAAATATGGCTAAAAAACAAAAGAAAAAGCAACCGATTACAGCAAGAGTACAACATACAGAAGCTAAATTTAAGCATTCTCGAGTAGAAACAGCTCGACTTATCCGAAAATTTCATGTATTAAATAAAGAACTTTCAAAATGTAAAGCAGATCCTCAATTGATTACACAAGAACAAGAAATTTTAAAAGAAATGGAAGATATGGGAGGATTGGATTGGTATCAGAAAGCCTCTCAATTAGGTCAAAGCAAAACTAGAGGAGGAGATTCATCAAAATGGCTGATACAAACTTTAAAATCTCATTGTAATGAACTTGTTGATCAATGTAATAAACCTATCAAAGTATTAGACATTGGAGCAGTGGCACCCGATAATTACAAACCTTATAATTCATGGATAACTGCAAAACCAATTGATCTCAACCCACAACATCCAGACATTCAAAAACAAGATTTTTTAATGATGAAACCTCCAGCTAAAGACGATAAATTTGACATTGTTTGCTTGAGTTTAGTGATAAATTTCGTTGGAGATCCAAAGGATAGAGGTACATAAAATATATGCATTAATTTAAGGATGGTTTACTTAGTTGAAAATAGGACAAATGTTGAAGCATACCCGAGATTTCTTTACTTTACCTTCTGTAAATGAACGTTTGCACCATTTATTTCTAGTTGTGCCTTTACCATGTGTTAACAATTCCAGATATATGACACATGAGCATTTATTAAAAATGATGGGTTCTATTGGATATACTAGATGTATTCATCATCATTTTTCAAACAAACTTGCATATTATCTTTTCCAGTTAACTGGCTTACCAAATACTAATAATATTGACTGGAAAAAGAAAATTTTACAAGAAGGTGGTGGTCGTAATAATTTTGCTGTAGTAATGGAATAACTTTATTTTTAATGTAGACAATATAAATAAATATAAGTAATATAAATCAATCGTTTTCTTGATCACTTTCAGGCAAAAATCCTCCTCCATCTGCTCCTTTACTATTATCATAATTTGCCCATTTATCCACTTTATCATGTGAGCCATAAGCTCGATCAACTCTTGCTTTAATTAAAACACTTTTGATCAATTTTCTCCAACGAATATATACACCTTTTTCTTGTTTAGCAATGGCTTTAATTGCTTCACTTTGTTCATGTTCCTCCCAAGCTTCTAATAAAACCCATTTTTCTTGTTCTACTACAATAACACCATCTATCACCGGAACAGCTCTCATTTTCACAAACTCAAAATCTACTACAGCATCTGCATAATCTATACCCAATTTTCTTGCCAATTTCCCAATTCCTTTGACTATAACAAATTTAGTATTAAATATAGACGTAAATCAACTTGAACTTACTTGGTATATGTGCTGCTCCCAAAGGTAGCATGCCTGGGGTAAATAGATCAATACTTCCATACGCATTTTTAGGTAATTTTCCCTAAAATATCAAAAATTGCATGAATAAAATATAGCGATAAATATACAACTGAAAGCCTACATCTATAACGGGTGGAGGCACATAGGGTTCTGTTTGCCAATCACCATAACAAGCTACTAGCATATCATGTCCATCTTGCTTTGCTTGCTCTTTTAATCGTTTTTTTTCAATAGTAAAAACGTTTGCTTTTACCATTTTTGTTGGTTGCTCGCCTTCTTTGATTTGTTTGCCTTGTTTTCTAAAAGTTTCTGCAGTATTCACAATTTTTACATTGGATCTAGGATATATTTTCTCGCCACGAATGCTACCCAAAACAGGTTCTTTCGGGTACAAAACTTCATACTTGAGTAAATGCCGTTCTAATGCATACACTGGATGGTTCTTGAATGCTCCTATAGCGGAAGGCATCACTTGTCTAGTCTGTTGTTTCTCCATTTCTTCAAATTCTAAATGATCTCTTTCTGTTTTCTTTTTTCGACAGACCCCAGTCAGCATTAAGTCAGACCATAGCTTCATTCCGCCCTCTTTTTCTCGACGAGTGAGTGGGCGTTCTCTTAGTCTCATCGCTTTGTCCATGTTGGCCGTATAACGCCTTGTTACATCTGTTACTTTATTCTGGTTATCGAATCCAAGTACAAACGAAATGTGATTACTTCGATTTAGAGTCGCTGGTTCCATAAGCATTGGCTTATCAATATGTCCACGAATTGGATCAATTGTTATCCAGCGTTTTGTATCATTACAATAAACTTCGCACCACACAGTAGGGGGTTTTGCTCTAGCTTCTTTGAATTGAACATTGGGATCTACATAAGTTTTTGTAGGAGCACGATACTTAAAAATTGGTTTATTATCCGAATCTTCTATTGTATCTTCTGGTTCATTGTCAATTGCTACTTTTGATGGTGTACCTGGTGCTATTTTATATGGTACTGGTTGCAAAGATGCTACCAAACGAACATCACATTCACAAGCCCTTAAGATGGCTACAAATAATTCAGCAGCGGTATCACGGGTAGCTGATTTAGAAACAAGCAATTGTATGAAAGCTTCTAAATCTTCAATATAATCACCACTTTCATCAGACTGATGTGCATCAATCCATTCTTTCAGTGTCTTGAAACCATTATAATAATTCCCCAGTTCCAAATAAGGTTTTGTTAATAGCCCAGGCCCTGTCAAAACCATAAATTCATACCACCATTTCAAAAGCCATTTGATACCAGTTTTTAATGCAGATTCATTTGAATTTTTTGTTAATAATCTTTTACAGTTATCAGGAATTATAGACAAACAAACACTCTAAATTAAACAAAATTTAGCATTTTTTGTATTGGATATATTTTTAGTAAGTTATTAAATACCTTCATATTTGTAGCAGAACACCAGTTATTTCTTAACTTGTAATGTGCAATTAATAAAACTACATGACTATGATGCATCCATTCTCTTAAGTTACGTTGATAAGCCTTTTCCCAATTAGATTCTCTATTTATACATTAGTTTAAACAATTGTATAATAAAAAAGAGTTTAGGTAAATTTACTTTAATACAACTCTAGGTGTTTCCATGACAATTTCAACATCTTTATAAATCATTGGAGTGTCGTTGTCAGCATCTTCTGTTTTTAGTTCTTGTTCAAACTTAGGAGGTAATTGAATAGTTTCCCAATCTATATCATCTTCTTCATCATCTTCGTCTTGGTCTTCTTTCTCATCATCCTTAATTTCAGAATAACTGAAGTTTATATCATCTACATCGTCTTCCATCATATCATCATCCTCTGTTTGCTTTTCTTTTCCTTTTCCTTTTCTAATGCTACTTTTCTGCTGTTCCAATTTGGCTTTCTTTTGTGTCTGTTGTTTTGATGAAGATTCTGAAGTTGATGTTACATTTAAAGGCTCTTTTCGTTTGCCTGATCGACGTGTTGCAGCCATATTACTGCGCAATGCTTTTATAGAAAAAGAAACTGCATTAATATCAATTATTGGACTTTCTCCCTCACATGAATCATTCCGAGCGTTTTGTGGCTTTTTTTTTCTGTTAATTTAACGCAAAAATACATTGATTACACTAATGCGGTAGCAGATTAAGTGAAATTTGATGCGTCAAATTCATATCAATCAGTATAGATGATCTTTGATGCTATATTTATTTCATTTTTACGATATTTTTATTTTGCTAACAGTAAAAAGTATCTTTTCAATAGAAATCGAAGAATTTCTATGTAGCAATTCACTAGCTCAAAACTTGTAAAAACAAAACAATTACATTATATCTATACGGTAGCATACTACTATACTTTTTTGAGAGCTTTTTTGGACATATAATGTTTATAAATCAATCAAACTAGCAAAAGGTTGACTACAATTGAAGGCGCATTTTAAAATTTGATATGGAATATTTGTTTATGAAATACATCCTCAAAAGTATAAGTTTTCAACAAAATAAAAAACACATACATGGGTTGCTCTCAATAATTAAATAGAATTCAGAAATAGTATGCTGAATTAATGGTTAAAATTTCCAAAAGGGGTTTTAATGATATAATTGTTATAAAAATTACTCATACCAAATTTCAAGATTAAGATAATTTTGTATCTAGAGCAAAAACCTACTATGTATTTTTAAAATATAGAGGTGGCATTCTTTTGAAGAGAGCCATATGCCCAGAAAAAAAAGTTTATTAAATTTGATTTATATACATAGTTAAAATGATCTGTCAGTAAAGACTAAACAGCAGATGAAGTTGAAGCAATAGTTGGAGAAGTGATAGTAGATGGAAGAGAAGGAGAAGCAGCTGATGACAGGCTGTTGTTATTGTTATTGTTGTTGTTATTGTTGTTGTCGTTACTAGATTCTACTTGAGGTGAAAGATCCACAGAAGAAGAGGTGGGAGTGCCGGTTTGAGCGTTAGTGGTGGCAGTAGCAGTGGTTGTAGTAGTAGAAGTAGTAGTCGCAGACTCAGCAAAAGCACCTTGTCGTCTAATCTTATCCATAAATCCAATGACACGAGCTAAATCAAGATCTGGAGGATCACTCTCTATAGCTAATGTTAATGGCTCAACTAAATCATCAATTTTATCAATAGGTAAGTTGCAACAAGCCGCAATAAGTCGTTTACATTCCATTTCTTTTGCGGTATAATCATTTTGTAATTTCTCGATATCATTTCGTAAAGTATCATCATTTGCTCTATAAGCTTTCACTTTAGCTTGTATATTTCGAATATAGTCATCCAATTTTTTCTTCTTTTCTTCTTCTGTAGCAGTTTCGGGTACATGTAATTCAGGTACATTAAATAAACCATCAATATCTTCGTTTTCATCAATATTTTCAATATCTTCTCTTCGAGGCATTGATTTACCAGATTTTGTAATAATGCTTTCCAATTGCTTCCATCCTGCATCCAGTGCTGCTTCTATATTTCGAGTTTTTTGTTGTGCTTCAGATAATCTTTGAGATTGTGCTTGTCGAGTCTCTAATCCTCTTCGTGTAGTTTCTAACTCTCGAACTACAGAGTTCAATTCGTCTTGAACTGCTTGTAATTCTTGTTCTTTAGCTGTTAATTGCGAGCCATATTCATCATCTAATGCATCTACAATCTTTTGTACAGCTTTGAAGATTGATTAATAGCTTTTTCTTATATTAATATAAAATATCTTACTTGCTACAATTTCTTTTCCTCTCTGACTAGGTGTGTATGGCTTCTTTGAGTACGCAGATGGATATGATAATTCTGGTTTGGATGAAGGTGCTCCTTCCATTTCAACATCCTAAATAACTTTTGTTTAGTGCTAAAATTTAATGTGAAATGATATATAATATATTAAATTACCTTTACCTCTGCATAATCTTTCGAATTTAAGCCAACTTGGTTATGAGCTGTATTAGCAGCGCCAGCATTTGACAGTATGTCCACTAAAGCTTGGCAATCTAATCTTGCAGCAATATTAAGAGCAGTATCACCCAAAGAATCTTGTGCATCCAAAAGTGATCTTAATTCGTCGTTATCAATAGTTTTTATATAATCAACCAAAATTTTCATGTAATAAACAGCAGCATTGGTACGACCATGAATACCAGCAGTTAAAGCAGCATGATGAAGCACACTACGTTTTTTGTTATCAACAATTGCCATGCTTTCTTTTAATAGCTCAAAAACTTGAGGAAAACTAGTGTTGTCAAAGTTGTTGGTGACCATGACACCTCGCATCAAAGCTGTTTCTCCAGTGTAACTAGTACAAGCAATATTGGCTCCTTTACTTACTAATAGTTGTACTGTGTTGGTGCGCGCTAAAGCAGTAGCCCAGTGTAAAGCAGTGTTGCCTTGTTCATCAATAACCATATCAATGTTAAATCCACTTTTACCTTGCTGGGTTTTCAGTAAATCAGGAATTTGATCTGGCTTATCGGATAAAAAGATAGACATCAAAACACTTCGATTGCGTTCGTTGGCTACTGCTTCATTGATTGCTTCCTCTGTTGTTTGTCTTGATTGATTAAGAAGATTTTCAGAATGTGTTGGTTTAATATTTTGCGCTCTGCCTTGTACATTTGATGCTGATGGAGTGATTACGGGACTGAGGGAATTGAGTGAAGATGCTGCTGCTGCTGCTGCCACTGCTGCTGCTGTCTTTGCTCTTTTACGAGGGGCATGGGTCTCATCTGCAGCATTAGGGGATAAATCGCGAGGCTATTACAAAAAAGGTCAGTATTAAATTCGCTATTCGATCTCGGTTTGTTTTTACTTGAGAAACATTTTCACCGGTTATCTTTTTTCTTGCTACAAGAGCTTGTTCTTTTGTAAGATAAGCCTCCTCTCCATTTTGCGAACCATTTGCAGTTAAATCAAAATCAATTAAAGGCGCTAATTGTTCATAAACACCATATTTTATTGCCAATTCTTTACTTTTTGCACAAGGTATCCTATTTAACACAAAGTTTTTAATAAACATAATATCAAGACAATTTATAACGAGTTGAATTACCAAGTGCCTTGATATTTTCCGTATCCACCTTGTACTTTTTCATGCTCTCCAGGTAAAACTTCTTTTTCCAAAATTTTCGTACGTTTTCCTTTATCAATACTTGCGACTTTTAAGATTTGTGTTGCATTCATATATGAGTCTGTTCTTCGGCGCATTATAGCAACACCATTTACAATCATTTCAAATACAGGAACTCCTGAATAAACAGCAGAATATATACTTCCTACCTCTGCCATTCTTTTTGTTGGTACAAAAAAAAAAAAAAAAAAAAAAAACTTGGGAATGAAATAAAAAGAGTATAAACACGCGTTGAAATATACTTCATATTCAAACAAATGTGCAAATCGCATGGCTTAACTTTTACTTCTTAAAACTCCGGAATATTACTTCGTGAGTAGATTACATTACAGAACTCCATAATTTTTGAAAAGATAAAAACCATCCAGTAGATGAAGCTGCCTGTTATTCTGCTCATTATCGGTTATTGTTTATCGACTATGTAATAGAACAACTGATCAACACAAGGAGACAAAGATTTATCATTTTTTGTCAAGGTACAGTTGAAATCATTATTGGACGTCCAAAGCTTTCAAAAAAAAAAAAAAAAAAAAAAGATGTAAAACGAATTGCAGTTCAATTCTAATTTTACATAAAAAGAGCTCCCATCTGTTAATTTTAGTAGTTGTCTTTGTAATTTTTGTTAAATTTGGCTAATTCAGCGCTATATCTAACTCGAAATGGTCTATTGAGCTACTATACGTTCCTCGAAAAAGCACACGCTTTATTTCTATGATATAACCAGCAAATCTATAGAGCAATAAAACATTGATTCTAAATAATGTAGCAGCTGTAGTATATTTTTTGAAACCTTTAGCTCATTGGAGTAATACTCATTTATTAAAAGTTTTCTTCCAGTTACTTCTTTTTCCAAGAAGCAGTAGGAGTATAAGAGTTTTTTTTTTTTAAAAAAAAACGTGTGCTCAACCCCTTCAGAACAGCTCTTAGCTAATGCAATCAGCACATATTATTTGTATATCTACTGCGCATTAAGTACAGCCTTTTAATTCAATTTTCAATCATTATTTGAATTTATAAAAGTTATTGAAAAATATTTGAAACAGTCCATACAAAATAGTTTAAAAAATGCTCGCTTTATTCGTCCCCTCCCCCGTTTTCACAGCAATTCAGGGAGACCAAAGTACTTGCTATTCTGTGAAGCAACACTAGATGTACCTATTATTGCAACCGGGGCTTATTTGAATCCATATTTGGCTGGACATGGTGAACTTGCTGACTTTAGTAGATTATAAAATTTACAATGTGTGAGAATTCACTGGACAAAAAGAACTAATGCAACAAAGTAGACATTAAGATATTATCAGCATTGTAATTGTAATTAGCTGTTGCTATTCATGTTAAAGAAACTTTTATTTAAAAGAAAAAATAATGCATAAGAGATTTGTAATTATACCACACCAACGGCAAAAAAAATTATTGTGTGAATTTAATAAAATTCACCACCGTCATGCAATATATTGCATGATTAAAATGATATAAAATTTAAAAAATAAAGAGTTGCTTAAAAATTCTTTTCTCCCTGAACTTAATAAATGTAATTCCCTACTGTATTCCTCATAAATGCACAAGAAACTTCTGTAAATTCAATTAAAGTATTTGAATTGAAAATCTATTTTACTACCTTATTTCAATTTACAGTGAGTTATTCCATTCGTAACTACTATATTTTCTGATTTAAACGTCCCTTAAATACCACTGCATTGCAAAAAATAACAATTTTGGCAAATTTTCTTCTAATTTTTGTATATCTCAAGCGTGGCGGTAATTCAAATTAAAAACTTTTTAATGATGAAAAAATTGATAAAAACCATCCTAAATTTTTAAAATGCAAAATCGACATTAAAAATGTATAGTAATTTGGCTAGCTCTTTTAAGTAACCTCAACATAAAATTTGATTTTGCATCTAATCATATGTTTATTAAAAATGCTTATCACCAAAAATTTTATAAAAAATGCAAAAACTTAAAAAGCAGTTTTTAGTAATTTCAAAAATACTTTTATAAAAAAAAAATAACATTAGTGTCACACACAAATAAAGCAAAAAAATACCTATTATTTGAGCCATTATTGGTCACTCTAGCGCTATTTTTCATAGAATTATTAGCTTCCTTCGAAAAAGTCAAATTTTAGACGAGGGTATACAAGGAGACATTTATGAAATTTTCGAAATCCATTTTACGGTAAAATATAATAAAACGAAGTAAAAGAATCATTTTTGGCTTATAAAGTATATGGTTAGATGGTTGCTATCTCGAGTTACAGTCCATTGAAGTTGCGTTTTTGTACGCTTTTAATGGAAATAGCTTTATGAATAGTGTATAAGCTCAATTTGAATTCTTGTTAGATTTATTGTTCTACTTTATACATCTGTTTTGAAATATTACTCTTTGAGATTGCTTTAAAATTGCAAGAGTTACCAACTAAAAAGTAATTTTGGGGATATCTTATAGATATTTTATGATATAGCCAGCATGAAGCGGAGTTTGATAATCTTGGCTCCGTTGTTGTCAATATCTATATCAAGGTCGCACATCCAATGTTCCAGTCTATAATCGGTATTATAGTAGATTAAAGTGTATTCACATGATCTACATCATGTTCTCCACGTTGTTCCACAGCATATCCTTAAGATATTAAATCTAGTATTAGTTATAATGAAAGTATATAAATACATCCTCTGGATGTATCGTTAATAAAAAGTGTAATATTTTGGCAAGATTATTTCGATTGACCCTTTTGACATTTCATCCGTAATTCGAGTTCAATATGTAATAAGACTACTGTCTGAAGGGGTTTTTTTCGATGCAGTATTTAGGGCAACGTTGTAAAAGTATTCTAACATATGCACTATGAACTTTAAAAATTTACCAATAATTTCTGCATGAAATCGATGATTTAACCAGTAAAACAGTAAACATTTAGAATCTTCATAAAAACCTGCATCAGCACGTGTACTGTTGGTTGTAAAATTAAGATATGCAGTATACCATATATGAAGCAAGTATTTACCAGTTTAACGCTCTGTTCAAAGTTAATTCTTCTTGTCATATAAGGCAGTTAAAAAAAGATGCAAAAATTACCTCGTAAATTGGCGAAATCAATGAAATAGCAATCATCAATAATTCATTTACAAAACCTGCATCATTAAAAGTACCGTATGTCAATAAATCAATATAAATACTGTAAATCATATATCTAACAGCGTATTTTTCTACCCAAGAACAGAGATTTTTGTAAAATGGTAGCTAAAAAAAACCATTTTTAGGGCTTGAAAGCCTGAAAATCATTCTAACAAATGAAGCCGTAGCCATTGACAACCATTGACTAACATTATCTAAACCTAAATTAGCACAAGTATGTTGCAAAATCAAGATATGTGAAGCAAATGTTTACAAGCTTGTTCTTTTGTCCAAAACCAAGGTTTTTGTAAAAAGACAGCTAAAAAAAGGCTTAAAAATGGTCTACTTGTTAATCGTTCTAATAAAGAAAATTACAACCATTGATAACCCTTACAAGCAATTTGTATTAATAGATACAAATTATAATGCTTAACCCGAATATATAAATTCTTTGTCTACCAGCGTACTTGATTCTCAAAATTATGATGTTTGCCTGAAAATAATGTGAAGACCGATGTAAAAATAACCTACTCCCTGGTAATCGTTATAGTCAATAAAACCACAATTATTGGCAACTCTTTTATAATCTTTTCATCACTAGATTTGTCTCATAATAAACAAAAATATGTAAACCTAATACCAACCAGCTCATTTTTTCTATCGAAATTATGATTTCTGTTGAAGAACAACGTCAAAAAAGATATTTAAAATAACCTACTTGGTAATTATTTTAATTAATAAAATCACAACTATTAGCAACGCTTATACAAACTTTATATCATTGGATTTACCTCACGATGACAACATGACAACCCAGAACATATAAATCCAAGATCTATTAGTTTACCTTTCCTCCCAAAATCTTGGTTTTTGCCAAAAAAAAAAAAAAAAAAAAAAAAACGATGAAACCGTAAAAAACCCCTATTTCGTAGTTGTTTTAGTGAATAAAAGCATAACTTTCAGAATCCTTATGCAAAACGCGCGTTACCAAATGTATCGTATGCGAATAAATCGAGATGTGTAAATCGGATAAATGTTAGCTTTTCCGATGAATCATAATTTATGAATATATTTGAAAAAAACCATAGCAACTGAAACCGAGATACAGTAGATCCTAGTAGAAATACTACTATATTTATAAAAAATTTAATTGAAAAAATCGCTATCAGCAGCTTTTGATGAAAAATTTAATTAGTACTAGATACTTATAGTGTGGAACAGCTTACAAACACTAACTAGGTTTTTACCGACTTGATTTTCAATCTTACCTTTGACATTTCAGTCATAACTACCATTGAAATTACGTTAATAAAACCTTCAAGGTAACACACCAAAATGAATTATTATACAATAGAAATTTAATTACCTCCAAATAAATTTGATATCAAAATGTTGCTATTGGTCCCCCCAATTCAGATATTTTGGTTAGAAATCATATGCAGAGCGTATTGATTAGCTTTTCATTAGTTTTTTGGGATGAAACTGAATTGTTTTTGAATTTCTACCAAAAAAAGATGTTTAGAGATTAGTGATACAAATCAATAGATTTATAGTAAATTTTAGAGAAAATAAAAGCTCATTAAGAGAAGAATTTGAATCTGTCAACATTTATTTGATTACTTTAACTTTGGTTGTGTTATTGAGTTTTGTGTTCATTTCATGTTAGTTTTTCATGTTTTTCAAGTTTTTTCTAATATTAAAAAAATTGCCAAACTATTACAAATTTAGTATTAAAAGATAGTTATTTAGTCGTAGAATTTAGATATAATTACTAGAAATCAGTTCACATAATTTACAGCTCTCTATGAGTGATTTTACTAAATTCATCAAAAACTTTAACTTTAAAAATCTTCACAATTTTCTAGTCGCTTAATAAAAACAAAGTATCCGTTATGATTTTTATCAAAAGGGCAATTTAGTATAAAAATTGGACGAGTTGCTTTCCATTTCATATTGCTTTATTAGTTGCTTTACTGTATTCCACTTTCTATGCTTTTCATGTATTTTCGTATATTTTTGCTATTTTTGCTCTTTTTCTTCGTACGCATATATTTGGGCTTCCATCTCATTGGAAGTTAGAGTTGTCGTCATCCGAAAATATGAAAAAAGAAGGATTTGATTGGATCTAAGAGTTAGAACGTCATCTAATTTTCAAAAACTAAAAAATCCTTTTTTTTTTCCTTTTTTTTTTCCTTTTTTCTTTTTTTTTTATAGCAATTAAGGTAAGCAGAATAATAGTAATAACAAATAATACATTGCAATTAACTAACTAATTGTTTTATTTTCTTACATCTTTTCTTTTCTTTTCTTTTCTTTTCTTTTCTCTTCTATCTTTTAACTGATCAAGGTAAGCAAAAAAAAAAAAAAAATACTCATAAATTCTTTACTAATTGTTTTTCTTTCTATTTTATATGTTTCATGTCAAGTGAAAGTGCCTATCGCAGACACTTGACATCACTGATTTGACCAGAGCACAGGAGATCAGATAGGCTGTACCTCCTACTCGATTACTTGCGAGCCTTACCTAGCAGTTATTG
>JAEPRC010000791.1:4565-18802 GCA_016758945.1 Mucor plumbeus
CCAATTAAAACGACATTAACGAAAATGGGTCTAACGACAGCGATGATGATCCAATGGATATTACTGACTGTATAGGGTACGTT
Source organism: Mucor plumbeus (assembly GCA_016758945.1). Taxonomy (NCBI): domain Eukaryota; kingdom Fungi; phylum Mucoromycota; class Mucoromycetes; order Mucorales; family Mucoraceae; genus Mucor; species Mucor plumbeus. The sequence continues at coordinate 4,649 of JAEPRC010000791.1, forward strand.
AAAACAGTGGATTATACGGACGCAACGGATGCAAGCGAAAATGACCAAAATATCAATTATGATGATCATGATATTTTTTATTGGCATTAGATGAGCACATTTTACGTTTTTAATCGTCTAATCTCAATATTTTCTCTAGATTTTGAATATTTAAATCCAAAAGTTTATTCAAACGATAGCAGTAATACTCCAGAGTTTTTAAATTCATTGGTATTTGCAATTAAGTTTGTCAAGTTTGCAGAATTAAATTGCGTTTCAAGACAAGTTCAAAGAGATATGCTAAATTTGATCAACAAACACTTGCTCAAGAAGGTTTGTGATGACGAAGAAATTAGAGGTACGATAAGTAATTGCTTGTGATTCAAATTGGGCAATAAGAAATGTCAACAATATCAATAATGAGCTTGTCAATTTTTATCCGATATGCTTACAAAGGTGCCAGATGTTTGACTCGTAGGACGCTACAACAATGAATTGTCAGTATTGCAAAACAGTTAGATATAAAAATCCAGAACTTTTTACACGGAGCCAAGAGATGGAGATTGTTTCAGTAGGTGCTACTCTTTCCGAGATGCTTTCAAATGACGAGATCAGAGAAATGATGAATTATCACCATATTGCCACTGAAAATAATGAGGCTGGAGTTTATAAGAACGTATTTGATGGGGCCATTTAACGCAATATTTACTTGAATGAACGAATAGCAGAAATCTTGAGGCAATCTGAAAAGTGTCAACTTATCGTTTGATAATTTGACTTTTTTTTTTGTAACTCACAATTTTACATCAATTTCAGTGATTTCATTCTTATTCTGAAATATTTCACACTTTAAAAAGTAAACATACAATTAAGAGTAACTGATAACTTCAGATGGTTGGAAAAGATGGTTAGGTAACAAGAGGTTTTAGCAAATAGAATTGTGTGGTGAATAATGAATAAAAAAATTTGGGAGAGTTTATGCGGTTTTGGAAATACGACTTACACGTTTACTATCAGTAGGGTAGTCGTACTTTCTAACATTAATAGCGTTTGCTTTTGATTGTGAAGTAACATGTCATACGGTGTTTACCTTGTATACAAGATATTGGATTTATTTTTTTGTAATCTAGATGGAATAGAAGAATGTTTCGGCGTAGACTGTACTAATTATAAAAAAAGGGAAATTATTATTTGCTCCTAATATTTAGCTATGATTATGTATTCTAAAAAAAATTATTATTATTCTGTAGGACATCAATTCATCTTTTTTGTTGTCGAATGTGCATTGCAAAAGTTCAATATGCTGCTGGTGCTAGTAACAAACATGGTGTTTACTTTTTGAATACTGAAGTTATTGCTTATCTTACAATTGAAGAATTGAAAAACGGGAACTCGGTAAGTGACGAAAAAAACTTAAAAATATAAATGATGAGAGTTTATGTAGACAATTGTTTCGGTTTTATACGTAGAACACTGATATTCCCGCTCTTCCACCAGCAATAATAAACTCAAACACCTTTTTATTTTTTATATTTTTTAAGTTACACGCGTTCTATTTAAATCAAAAAATATAGCAAAACTTCTTTTCAACACACACGCTAGATACAAAAAGTTTTCCCATAAAAACAACACCCAGCAATATCAGAGGTACACTTTTTATTGGAAAAGGAATTTTTTTAAAAAGCAAAATCATTGACAGCATAAGTGAAGAAATTAACGTATCAAGAGCAATTATACCAACCACTTTTCAAGACTCATGGACTTCAATAAACAGAGGATTTTACCATGGGATTGATTGATTGGATACATTTGTGTATGTACTTCCGTCAACTGTGCTATAAAGATTAGAAGATGGTGCAGCAAAAAAGGCGTTGATGGATTTAATAAATAGTTGTGCTTTAGCCTTTCAATGGAGTATTGAAGCAATAGATCTTAGGAAAATCAAATTGTAAGTAAATTTTATAAATAGTGTTTGCGTAAATGGCTGACATAATGTATGCATTTGTTGGATTAGATGTTTCTCGAGATGGAATATATCCCTTGGAGATCAAGTAAAGAAGGGAATTAATAACGAACGCGTGTTTACGGTAAATGATCATTATCTTACTCATATGTACTACATTACCAAGATGCTGGGCCCCATGAAGGCTTACAGTACTTGCTCAGCAAAAAAAACAATCAAAAAACTCTCCAATTTGATTGCAGGGAAAACAAAAACGGGTATCAATGCATCAAATTTATTATTTAAACTAACTAATTATAAAAGTAATTTGATCGAAAGGTTGGAAGTAGATACAAGAAGACTTAATATGGCAAATACCTATTATACCATTTACAATATGTCTCGCATTCCGTCAGATTGTAAAGATGCTCCACAGTTATTATGGGAACCTGTAAATAAAGAAGAGGAGTGCATTGATGCTGATATTCCTGAGGTGTTACATGGCGTTCACGGGAATCAAGTGGAGTTAACCTTGGAATCATCTTTTACAAGATTATTCAGAAATGCTAGCAATGTGGTTGAAAACAGAAAAATCAAACTTTATTTTTGTCTTTGGTTGGATTCTATTGTTTAATCTTCATTATTATACAGATAAAGGAAGAGTTTGACTCCAAGGGCCGGCCATTATGTCATGTTTATTGCAAGCAGATATGAAAGTATAAGACATCAGAATATTTGGTTTGCTTCGGAAGTTTTATGCTATTTTACTCATTTGCATTGCGGTATAACGGTGTAACTAAATTTTTAGCAATTGGAAAACTCTTTATGAACAAGCCTTGTGATTTTATGGACGAATTTGGGGTTCCAATTGTTGGAAGGTACATAGGTGGTGATCGGTATGCAGTTTTTGATGTAGAAGATATACTTTATAACGTGGGTTTAGTTACTTGCAAAGATAATAACGAAAGCATTTATAAAGTTATCTGGCCATATGCTGTATTTGACGAAAAGCTTGACAAAAGGAAACCTCACAAACTCAATTATATTCGAAATTCACCAGTGTAGTAGTTTGAGCTGTCTGCCTTATCGTTTAAGGTCTTTTTGCTATTTTTTTTTCATTTTTAAAAAGTATTTAAATTTTTAGTTATGTTTTGCAATAAATTTAACTTTGATCCCAAAAACTTAAATTTGCCAGTGCCAAAAGCCTTAATATTCTACTCGAGAAAATAATTATCTCACTGTTATTCAAAACTTGAAATTGAATTATGTGTTATTTTAAAAATGTCCTTTGTTTTATGAATTTTGTGGATAAAATAAGTGTCAAAATGAAAAATTCCTAAAATTATTGATTTTGCACATATTTTTATGGCTAAGTTTCCTTCCTGACCGGTAATGTCCATAAATTGAATCAACCTTGCGCCGTAGTGAATATGTGATTTCATTGTTTGGAATACGAAATTATATCTAAACATTTGACTTTACAAATAATTTTTGTAATTTTTACAATTAAATAAGGGTCTTTAAAGCAGATTAAGTTGAAAAAATAAACGATTTTTATTGGTTAAAACGGATACAAACACCACAAAAACAAAAAAACAAAAAAACAGGGTTTCCCCCTGTTTTTTCAGAAAAAGCGGAGTTTGAAATATGATTTCCCTACAAACGAGAAACCATGTTTCAAATTCCATAAAACCAAAGTATTATGGGCCTACCCCCTCCTTTGGTGGAGAATGAGCCTCAATAACTGCTGGGTAAGGCTCGCAAGTAATCGAGTAGGAGGTACAGCCTATCTGATCTCCTCTGCTCTGGTCAAATCAGTGATGTCAAGTGTCTGTGATAGGCACTTTCACTTGACATGAAACATACAAAATAGAAAGAAGAACAATTAGTAAAGAATTTATGAATCTTATTTTGTTTTTTTTTACTTACCTTGATCAGTTAAAAGATGGAAGAGAAAAGAAAAGATGTAAGAAAAGAAAAGATATAAGAAAAGAGAACAATTAGTTAATTGATTGTAATGTAGTATTTATTATTATTATTTTTCTTACCTTAATTGCTATAAAAAAAAAGCAGAAAAAAAAAAAAAGGAAAAAAAAAGGAAAAAAAAAAAGAATTTTTTACTTTTTGAAAATTAGATGACGTTCTAACTCTTAGAACCAATTAAATTCTTCTTTTTTTTACATTTTTGGATGGCGGCAACTCTAACTTCGAATGAGATGGAAGCCCAAAAATATGCCTACGAAGAAAAATAGCAAATATAGCAAAATTAGCAAAAATATACGAAAATACATGAAAAGTGTAGAAAGTGGAATACAGTAAAACAACTAATAAAGCAATACGAAATGGAAAGCAACCTGTCCAATTTTTATACTAAATTGCCCTTTTGATGAAAATTATAACGGATACTTTGTTTTTATTAAACGATTAGAAAATTATGGAGAATTTTAAAGTTAAAGTTTTTGATGAATTTAGTAAAATCACTCATAGAGAGTTGTAAAACATGCGAACTAATTTCTAGTATTTATATCTAAATTCTACGTCTAAATAGCTATCTTTTAGTACTAATTTTGTAATGGTTTGACAATTTTTTTACTGTTAGGAAAAACTTGGAAAACTAGCATGAAATGAATACAAACTTCAATAACGCAATCAAATCTAAAGTAGTTAAAGAATTGTTGACAGATTCTAACTCTTCTCTTAATGAGCTTTTATTTTCTCTTAAAATTTATTATAAATTTATTGATTTATACCGCTAATTTCTACAACATTTTTTTTTTTTGGTAAAAATTTAAAAACAATTCAGTTTCATCCCAAAAACTAATAAAGAGATCATCAATACGTTCTGTATATAATTTTTGACCGCAATATCTGGATTGGACAAATTAATAAGAGCAACATTTTGATATCAAATTTACTAGGAGGTAATCACATCTTTATGGTAAAATAATTCATTTTGGTGCGTTACCTTGAAGATTTTATTAACGTAATTTCAATGGTAGTTATGGCTGAAATACCAAAAGTAAGATTGAAAATCAAGTTGGTATAAACCTAGTTAGTGTTTGTAAGCTGTTCCACCTTATAAGTATCTAGTATTAATTAAATTTATCATCAAAAACTACTGATAGAAATTTTATCAATTGAATGTTTTATAAACATAGTAGTATTTCTATTATGATCCCCGGCTCGGTTTCAGTTGCTATGGTTTTTTTTAAATATATTCATAAATTATGGTTCGTTAAAAAAGCTAACATTTATCTGATTTACACATCTCGATTCAGTCGCATACGATACATTTGGTAACGCGTGTTTTGTGTGAGGGTTTCTGAAAGTTGTAATTTTATTCACTAAAACAACTACCAAGTAGGGTTTTTTTTACGGTTTTATAGCTTTATTTTTTTTTTTTTTTTTTTTTTGGCAAAATCCAAAATTTTGGAAGGGAAGATAAGCTGACAAATATCGGATGCATATGTTTTGGGTTGTTATCATGAGGTAAATCCAATGATTTAAAGATATTGTATGAGAGTTGCCAATATTTGTTGTGGTTTTATTAACTAAAAGGATTACCAAGTAGGTAATTATTTTTTTTTTGACGTTGTCCTTTGACAAAAATTATAATTTTGATAGGAAAAATAAGCAGATTGGTATTATATTTGCATCTTCATGTTTATTTTGGTCAGACAAATCTAGTGATGAAAAGGTTATAAAAGAGTTGCCAATAATTGGGGCTTCACTGACTACAACGATTAACAGGTAGTAAGCTATTTCTACGTCTGTCTTCACGCTGTTTTTAGACAAACATCATAATTTTGAGAATTAAATACTCTGGTAGACATGGAATTTATATATTCTTTGGATTACGTATCAAAATTCGTATCTAGTGATGCAAATTCTGCATTAGCATTGTTAATAATTGCGGATATATTGGCTAAAAAGATTACGAAGTAATTTTTACACCCTTCTTTTAATTACCTTTTTACAAAAACGTTGGTTTTGGACAGAAGCACAAGCTCGTAAAAATTGGCTTCGCATATCTTGATTTTGCAAGATACTCTACTTGGGTTGATTTGGGTTTGAACAATGATTGTCAATGGTTGTGAGTGGTTACGACTTCATTTATTAAAACGTCTTTTAGGCTTGCAGACCCTAAAAATGATTTTTTTAGCTACTATTTTACAAAAATCCCTGGTTTTGGGTAGACGAATACGCTGTTAGATATACGATTTACAGTATTTATATTAATTTATTGACATGCGTTGCATTTAATAATAAAGATTTATTGTAGAAGGATTATTGATGATTGCTTTTTTATTGGCTTCACCAATTTACAAGGTAATTTTTGTAACTTTTTTTAACTGCTTTATGACAAGAAGAATGAACTTTGAACAGAACATTAAGCTGCTAAATACTTGCTTTATATATGGTATACTATATATCGTAATTTTACAACCAACAGTACATGTACTTACGCACTTACACAGGTTTTTGTAAGGATGTTAGATGTTTGTAGTTTTACTCGTTGAATCATCGATTCTCTGCAGAAGTTAATGTTAACTCTTATGAAACGATACTTTATAGATACAAAAATAAGCTTGTATAGATTTATTTAGCTAACGCAACCAAGTACAGCAACATGAAATTGTCTGAAGTGGTATATATAGTACCGCTAGATCGACCGTAGTGATAGTGCATACAGGAACATTTGCAACATCAAATTAAAATAAAGTACAAATAAATACTATTCTTGAAGAAGAATTTTAATGTGCTTGTGGCCATATCAAATTTGAAGCTTCAAAAATTTGGAAACTTTGAATACGGATTCTGCATCTTTCGAAATATTTGACGAACAAAATGATGTTTCACACAAAAAAAGCTTGTAATTATTCTAGTAAAAAGAATTTGCTTTCAAAAAAGCTATTTTCTAACTTTTTAAACTGAGTTTTTAGTTAATATATGAGATGCTCTCATTTGTACACAATCTTATGCTTTGGGAGCATACAGAAGGTCAGGGTGCGTATGTTAGAAGACTTCTTATAACGTTTTCTGAAAGACTGTACCAAAAATTCGTTCAAAAAATAGATTTACTACCTTTCAAGCTCGAATTACGAGGCTTAAATTATCAAACTCCGTTTATGCTGACTGTATGCTAAAATATCTCGAAAATTACCATAGAAACTACTTTTGAGTTAATAACTCTTGCAATTTTAAAGTGATCTCAAAGAAAAGTATTTTAAAATAGATATGTAAAGTAAAATAATAAATAATAAATCTAGCAAGAATTCCAATCAAGCTTATACACTATTTATAATGCTATTTCTACTAAAAGCGTACAAAAATGCAACTTCAATGGATTGTAACTCGAGATACCAACCGTTTAATTACATACTTTATAAGCCAAAAATAATTCTTTTATTTAGCTTCATTATATTCTACCATAAAATCAATTTCGAAAAATCATGAATTTTCCCCTTGTATACCCCCGCCCAAAATTTGACTTTTTCGAAGAAAGTTAATAACTCTATGAAAAATAGAGTTCGAGTGATAAATAATATTTCAAATAATAGGAATTTTTTTGTTACGTTTGTATGTGGCACTAGCGGTATACTTCTATTACAAAAGTATTTTGAAAATTGCTAAAAACTAATTTTTATGTTTTTGCTTTTTTTACGAAATTTTTGGTGGTAAATGTTTTCAAAACTTAAATGGTTAGATGCAAAATTAAATTTCATGTTAAGACTATTTAATAGAGTTAATCAGATTACTATACACTTTTGATGTCAATTTTACATGTTAAAAATTTAGAATGATTTTTATCTTTTTTAATTTTTTAGAAGCTTACTTCCAGATTCTATTTAAACTCCTTCAGGCGTAACCTGGTCAAATAGGCAGAGGGAGGAAAGACTGGCTATAAGGTGGGATTCTAACTAAATCATAGTTTGTAATGATAATTGTGAAGATAGGGTGTTAAGAGATCTGTCTATATAAGATAGTACATTCTTGGGGATAAACGGTAAATTCTTAAAAACTTTGCGGTGGTGCAAGCACCAGATAGCCCGTTGGATGCTAGAAAAAAATTGGTATACAGACAATTGTCGATAAGGATAGTGAGGAGAGATTGTTCTAAATTGGGACTACATGAATAGAAGAACATGGTATTTGTTGTACAGTAAGAGACGCTACAGAGAAGAGGTGATATGTATTTTGCTAATGCGGTGGACCAAACTTCATATTTGTAAGGACAATAAAAAAGACAGTGAGATGAGGTGTCGATAGTAGTCCGACAATTTTGCCGACGGCATACTGTAAGGGAAAAAACCCTACCGTTTTTTTTCAAAATTACCTTTTTGCATAGATTTCTTTCCCTATACTAAGCATATAAACATATGGCTTATATTATTTTGTAAAGTAAACTAAGGGCTTTTCAATGATACAACTTATGCAAATATTAAGTATCAGCGATTAGTGAGAAAACGGGCTAAAGTTAGAAAATTCAATTTTTGTTTATTATGAAAAAAGTTTAATATTTAGTGGGGCCGCCCTTACTTTTGATGATGGCTTTAATTCTTGCTGGCATGCTATCTATATATTTTAGGCAGCCTTTTTTAGTAAGTTTATACCATTCAGTGGCAATCCTCTGTTCCAGTTCTTCTTTGGTTGTGGGTCTAGTAGGGAACGCATCAGGATTTCGTTTTAGCAGATACCAAACATGTTCAATTGGATTTAAGTCTGGGCTTCGAGCCGTCCAATTCATAATGGTATCAACAGAGAAACCGTGCTCGTTAAACCACCGTTTAGTAATAACAGAGGTATGCGATGTGGTTCTGTCTTGTTAAAAACGGATGTCTTTTATATGTAAGTCAAAGTAGTCCAATGTGTCTAACGAGGAAGTTTCCAAAATATCAACATAAACAGATGAATCTATTGAGCCATCAATAATTGTAGTACCATAACCAGAGCCCGTTGCAGTTATACAGCTCCAGAACATAACCCCTTTACCATATCCTTAAACGTGAGGCTCCATTTGATGAGGCAGCAAAGTATTGTCACCATCCGACTAATAGAAAGAATTGTCATCAGTGCCCCACATATTGACTCTGGTCTCATCAGAAATGATCCATTGACGCCAGTCTATTAATGTATAATTTCTGTATTTTTTGGCCCATGCATATCGTTCTGCCTTGTTGTCTTTGCTGACAAAGTTTGTCTTGATTTTTCTTTTGACATTAAAGCCCCTTTTTTTGAGACCTTTCCTAATGCCGCTCAATGACATATCAACACCTTCCATTCTGAGATGTTCTTGTATACCCTTTGGGTTATCTAATCTATCTGTACGAAGCTGTCTTGCAATATAAGATTTCATAGACTTGCTGATTTTGTTTGGTCTTCCACCTTTTGATATTCTGACATCACCCAAGTATTGCTTTCTATACCTCGTAATAGTACTCAATGATATAGTTGGATACAATTTCTGAATCGCAGAAAAAGAGGCTTTACTAAACAGCAAAGACTTTATAGAATTTTTAACATCGGAAGTTAAATGAGGAGCGATAGTGTTAGATGAAGTGTAAATAAAGTAAGTGATAAAAGTGGGGAATACTGAGCAAAATTACTTAACCTTCAATATTTTTTACACATTCCTCGGGTATTTTAGAAAAATGGCATGTCTCAGAACAATTTTGAGATTTTTCTGATATGTATATCGGAAGTAAAAACATTGCATTCCTTCCTTTCCCTTTTTTTATTATCTTATATTTTGTCTTTTCTCACTTTAACTCCGTTTCAATCGCTAACTATGTACGAGGCAAACTTTTAAATTATTTTATATGAAAGTCCAAATGCTACTTTCTAAACGGTATAGATTGTGGATATTTAGCTCTACTTCTTTTGAAGAAATATAAGCTAAAGTGAATATTCGAAGATAAACGGTAGGGTTTTTCCCCTCACAGTACACATTGTGGATAATTAGGTATAAAATTTTCAGGGTTGCGTTTGTACAATCTCTCTAGAGGGGTGATCTTATCGTGAATTATCCGGTACCAAGTGTTTCTGGCATTTAGAGGTATCTGTAACGGCCAGAACTTGTTCCATCTAGAAAAAGTAGTAAAAGTGTTGTATTCCATGTCATCTTCTACAAATCTACATCCTAACCTGATATTCAAGATACTATGATTGTGGCTTGGGCAAATCCATAGTATAACCAATACTTCAGAAGGAAGTATCAACTAAGGATATTCTACTTTTTCATGTGGCTCAGTAGCACAATTCACTCATGTCAAACTCAATATTAATAGGCGGCGCTATTAATATAATTAGATCTCCAGGCACGGACCTTCCATCAACAAATTAAACAAGAACAAGACAAATACTAAACTTGAAACATGTCAACTAGGAAAAGCACTCAACATATTGTTTTCCTAATTTGCTAAATCAATATTGATATATACTTATCATATTGATCTATTGGTTCTATAGTTATATTCTCAGTAGTAAATAATGAACTGATATAAAAGACCCATACTTTTATATCTTAATAAACTTCAGACTTCTTTTAGTTTTTATATACAGTTGGAAAAGCTGATACATTATTGTCTTTTTAAATTGTATTTTTATTTATAAACTTTAAGAATAATTTAAAAGAAGCTGTATAAGTATTTTTTATGGGTAATTGTTTGTATTATTTGGTAGATTCTGGGCTAAAATATAAGTAAAGTTGGTTAGATTAAATTGTAATGAGATAATAGAAGTTAAAAATGAAGAAAGCATAATGATATTTGTTTAAAGATCTATACTAATGTCAGGGGCATGGTTAATTGACCTAGGAGCTACCTGTAGTAGATTGTAGAGAACGAGAAATTGAAATAATAATTGATTGGTGCTGATAAGAGCATTTGCTCGATTACTGGAGGCTTTATGAAGTAGATATGTTGTAGAACTGTGAGTTTTTAGTGAATGTGTTTGCTAATTGTAATAAATAATGTCGGCCCCGTAATTTTTTGCATAATGAAATGCTGCTGGATTAATTGTGAGATTGCAATTAAAGTTGAGGCTGCTGGGTAGTTTGTGGGTAATGTTGGGATTATCATTGATGGCCCTAAGAAAAGGATCAAAGCTAATATTAGAAAGTAAAAGACTAATAGGATCACACTGTTGTAACCCCTTTCCGGCTGGAGTTCGTCAGTTAAAAACCAATTGAAGTTGATTTGGATCCGAGTATTTGAGAACAGCGTCATAATGGAATGTAAGATAGAGTCAGGTACATTGAAGGTTTTTATGACGGCGACCAGGTAATCAAAATGCACCCTATCGTACGCCTTCACTTGGTCAAGCAGAAGAGCAATAGAAGTAGATTGGTTGTTGGTAGCAATAGCTTGTGCAGTTTAAAGCAACATTCCATTTCTCTTATAAAACGTTTCAGCATGAAACCTAATTGATTAGTTGATACTTGTGTTGATAGTACGGACATTAGTCTTCCGTTCATTAATGTAGTAAACATTTTGCAATAAGTGATATAGGTCGCCACTGTGTTAACTGTTTAGAACATAGACTGCGTCGGGTGCATCTAGATTATATAGCATCATCAATAGTAGAAGTTCTCAAATAAGTATTAGCTGGTTATAATCCTTAGAGTAAGAAGAATGAGGTTATAATGATGCATTTTACCTTTATTACAGTTAGTTATGTTACATGAAGGCTATGATGAAATCGTGTAGCACGAATGTGTTGGATGATCCAATCACGAATCTGTCCTTGAAATTCGAGTTGCGTTATTTAATTGAAAAGAAGATCTATTCTCTAAATTTAGTCAAGCATGAATACTATAGATACTTAGCTTGGTGCAATGTTATTACTGTCAAAACTGGTTTGGCCAATCTGTTATAGAATCTGTTACTGATTCCACATTTCCAAAAAAAACTATAAATACCCTGTTTCTTAATGCTTGTTAAAAAAGTTCATCATCTTTTGATACAAAATATACTCAATAAATATATCTAGTTTTAACTTTATTTTCTAGTATCTTTATTCTGTATATATAAACATAAGGGACTTTTTGAGAGAAACCACGGGCGCTGAATTATTCTTAAAGTTTATAAATAAAAATACAATTTAAAAAAACAATAATGTATCAGCTTTTCCAACTGTATATAAAAACTAAAAGAAGTCTGAAGTTTATTAAGATATAAAAGTATGGGTCTTTTATATCAGTTCATTATTTACTACTGAGAATATAACTATAGAACCAATAGGTCAATATAATAAGTATTTATCCATATTGATTTAACAAATCAGGAAAACAATATGTTGAGTGCTTTTCCTAGTTGACATGTTTCAAGTTTAGTATTTGTCTTGTTCTTGTTTAATTTGTTGATGGAAGGTCCGTGCCTGGAGATCTAATTATATTAATAGCGCCTCCTATTAATATTGAGTTTGACATGAGTTAATTGTGCTACTGAGCCACATGGAAAAGTAGAATATCCGTAGTTGATACTTCCTACTGAAGTATTGGTTATACTATGGATTTGCCCAAGCCACAATCATAGTATCTTGACTATCAGGTTAGGATGTAGATTTGTAGAAGATGGTATGGAATACAACAGGCGCCCTGAAATTGATGTTCGACTGTATGTCGAAAGTGGATTGATTTAACTTTACATTGATTAATTTTTCGGTCAATATCTAAGATAATCTCATATGAGCGCATCGATGACCTTATGAGCCTATTTATCATCTCATTCGAGCACATCCATGTGCTCTGAGAGCATACAGGAGGTCAGAGTGTGTATGTTAGAATACTTTTTAGAACGTTGCCCTAAAGACTATACCAAAAAATTCTTTCAAAGAGTAAATTTGCTCCATATTGAGCTCGAATTACGGGGCCTAAATTGTCAAACTCCGCCTTATGCCGACTGTACCTTAAAATACTGGAAAAATTGCGACGAAATCTGCTTTTCTGTTGATAACTCTTGCAATTTTGAAGTAATCTCAAAGAGCAATAATTCAAAACAGATATATAGAGGAGAGAAATAAATCTAACAAAAGTCTTAATCAAGCCCATATGTTATTTATAAAATTATTTCCATTAAAAGCATACAAAAACGCAACTTCAATGGACTATAACTCGAGATAGCAAACGTTTAAGCACATAGTTTATAAGCCAAAAATGATTCTTTCATTTATTTTTATTATATTTCACCATAAAATAAATTTCGAAAAATCATGAATTTTTCCCTTGTATACCCTCGTCCAAAATTTGACTTTTTCGAAGAAAGCTAATAACTCTATGAAAAATAGAGCTAGAGTGACAAATAATGCCTCAAATAATAGGTATTTTTTTGCGTTAGTTGTCTGTAGCATAAACTTTAAAATTTAACTATAAAAGTATTTTTAAAATCACTGGAAACTGATTTTTATGTTTTTGCTTTTTTTGCAAAATTTTTGGTGGTACACGTTTTCAATAAATATACCAATAGATACAAAATTAAATTTTATGTTGAGGTTACTTAATAAAGTTAGCCAGGTTACTATACATGTTTGCTGCCAATTTTGCGTTTTAAAAATTTAGGATCGTTTTTATCCAATTTTTACATCATCAGAAAATTTTGAATTTAAACTGCCGCCACACCTGAGATCTGAGATGTATGAAAGTTCAAAGAAAATTCGCCAAAGTTATTATTTTTTTGCAATGCAATGGTATGTAGGGGATGTTTAAATTAGAAAATATAGTACTGTATGTTGCAAATGGAACTACTCATCATTGTAAATTGAAGCAGGATAGTAAAATAGTTTTGTTCAATTCAAATACTTTAACTGGATTTACAAAAGTTTCTTGTCTATTTATGAGGAATAAGGAATTACATTATTTATTAAATTCGAGGAGAACAAATTCTTTGAACATCTCGTTATTTGTAGTTTTTATCATTTTAATCACGCAATAAGTTGCATGGCAACGGTAAATTACATTAAATTAACACAATAACATTTTTTACCTCTCTCAAATATTAAACTAAATACAAATATACTACAATCCAAAAGAAAATTAACATTTCCTCAAATTGTTAATGTGTATACGTATTATAATAAAACATACTTTGCCACACCACCTTTTTATGAACGAGATTGCTTCCATATGTATAACAGCGACAAACACTTTACAACAATTACATGCTACGTGAATTAATTTTAATAGTTAGACTATATTAATAGGTAAAATTGCATTGAAAACAAAGACGATAATAGTA
>JAEPRC010000792.1:0-20218 GCA_016758945.1 Mucor plumbeus
AATTCTAGCAAAAATTCCAATCTAGCTCATACACTATTTATAAAGCTATTTCCCTTAAAAGCTTACAAAAACGCAGCTTTGATGGACTGTAACTCGAGATAGCAACCTATTAAGCACATACTTTATAGGCCAAAAATGATTCTTTTATTTGACTTTATTATATTTCATTATAAAATCAATTTTGAAAAATTATGAATTTTCCCCTTGTATACCCTCATCCAAAATTTGAATTTTTCGAAAAAAGCTAATAACTTTATGAAAACCAGAGCTAGAGTGCCAAATAATGCCTCAAATAATAGGTATTTTTTTGCGTTATTTTTTTGTAACATTAAGTTTAAAACTTAACTATAAAAGCATGTTTAGAATCACTAAAAACTGATTTTTATGTTTTTGCTTTTTTTACAAAATTTTTGGTGATGCACCCTTTTAATAAATATACCATTAGATACAGAATTAAATTTTATGCTGAGGCCACTTAATAAAGTTAGCCAGGTTACTATGCATGTTTACTGTCAATTTTGCATTTTAAAAATTTAGGATCGTTTTTATCCAATTTTTTCATCATCAGAAAATTTTGGATTTCAACTGCCGCCACACCTGAGATATATGAAAGTTCAATGAAAATTTGCCGAAGTTATTATTTTTTTTGCAATGCAATGGTACGTAGGGGATGTTTAAATTAGAAAATATAGTACTGTAGTTGCAAATGGAACAACTGATTACTGTAAATTGAAGCAGGGTAATAAAATAGTTTTGTTCGATTCAAATACTTTAATTGGATTTACAAAAGTTTTTTGTATATCTATGAGGAATAAGGAACTACATTATTTATTAAATTCAAGGAGAACAAATTCTCTGAATATCTTGTTATTTGTGATTTTTATCATTTTTATCATTTTAATCATGCAATATGTTGCATGGCAACGGTGAATTTCATTAAATTCACATAGTAACATTTTTTTACCTCTCTCAAATATTAGACTAAATACAAATATATTACAATTCAAAAAAAAATAATTAACATTTTCTTAAATTGTTAATGTGTATATTTATTATAATGAAACATACTTTGCCACACCTTTTTATAAACGGAATTGCTTTCATATGTATAAAAGCGGCAAACACTTTACAACAATTACATGTTACGCGGAGTAATTTTAATAGTTATAGACTATATTAATAGGTAAAATTGCATTAAAAACAAAGTCAATAATAGTAATGTTATAATTTTAATTAACAAATTGTATTCATTCTGTAAGTACAATATGTAAAAGGGACAAAAAAAAAGGACAACAGTGTAAGATAAGCTTTAATTGAGTGAGATGTCTGCTACGTGCATAATAGACAATTTATTTTTTGGCTTGATGATATGAAGTTGCATTTAGATATACAGTCAAACCTCGATATAAGGTCCCTCAATATAACGGAAACCTCGATATAAAGGAGGTTTTTGTATCATGGATTAAGGATGTGGTGTGATTATCTTAGATGCCTTTATTCCTTTCTGATTTATCAGAATATAAATTATTGAATAAAAAGTAGAAAATTAATCAAGTAAAGAGATGTCGTTTATTTGAATGAAATTGAGAGAGTTTTTGTACTATTTAATTTGAGAAAATGATGGAGTAATAAATATTGTTGTGGATGTTATTGTTTAATAGTAATGTGTTGTGATATAATATCGTGTTGAAATATCATGCTGGAAGACCATGCTGCTGGAAGCATGATTTGGTTGTTTATTTGTTGATCAAGTTTCGGTCCTTGAACTATTGTTTACCTTTCGAATTTGACACATCAGGTTAAGAATGATACATCACTTTCTTAAAATTGAAGTTGATCTGTGTTTTAAATTTGATTTAAGGGAGGTCCTCGATATTAGGGACTTTTTAAAAAGAAACCATGAGTGCCCTTAAATTGAGGTTTGACTGTACAACACTAGAGAGCTTGAATTTTGAAGTTTTAAAATTTTCAATTTCTATGCTGAGGGTGAATGTATGTACTACTGTATGTAACGAATTTATCAAAATCCGTTTTGACATATACAGTTAAACGCTTGGTTGATAACTACGCAATGCATTACATTAAGCCAATTGCTTCAACTATTGAGTATAGCTTAACAAAACGAGATGTAATTCTACAAGAACTATTACTATTGTTTAAAAATATTTCTAGAAAGAATGACTACAATAGCTAAATCTCCCTATATTATATCAGCTAAGGCCAGATACTCAAGTACTTACAATACCCTATCTAAATTATATCATTTGTATGAAATCAACATTTTGTTGTATCAGTATTATAGATTTATTTATAAATTATATTTGCGTTCGTATACAAAGCGATATCTTAGTAATTCACTTCAAAATCAATTCCACACCGCATGTTGCGATTTACACACAGCCTCTAGAATTAGAACGCACTTCTATCCTGGTTTGGAATTACATCCTAAAGTAGAATAGATACATAAATATTTACAGCTCTATACAAAACCTAGTAATTTACAACCTTCAATGTAGATAAACGTGTAATCACATAGCTTACTATGAGGAATACTAAAAAATGATACTGGTGGTACGATGGATATGTATCTTGGTGATTACATGAGTTTAAGCAGCAATTGTGTATATGATTTAGAACTTTGATAAGCAAAGGTATATATTAAAAACTTTTGAATTATCCGTTAATTTATCCTTAATAGATCCTAATTTTCAGCCTTGTATTTCAATATCTATTAATGTGCGATGATTGACACAAGATCTTTGATTTTTTAGCCAATTTTTTATAGCTTTAGAAGTATGAAAGTGAGGGAGCATAAGCTATAATTATTCTGGAAGTAACACTTGTTGTTGAAACATAATGTATGCATGTATGTTTTGCTTGGATTGAGAGATATAGAATAAAAGTTTTCACAAATATCTAACGCAAAAATGTTTATTACAATTGTCTTGAATTAAAATCCTTCATAAAGAGATACAGTTTTAAAATTCTATATTTATAGTAAGCATTTGGTTTTCCATTCATAAAATAAATGCTGGACTCACATTTTGAAAGGCTATATATAATTACCAATTTAATGATTCAACATAATGGTAAATTGCAGTGGCAATTTTTGCATGCGTTTTGGAAGAAGGATGCAAGAAATCCCACCAAATATAGCTATATTTTTGTTTTTGTTTTTGTTTTTTTTTTAAAAAAAAAATTAATTTAACGTGTTTTTCAATATTTGCATAAAAAATACTTACTCTCCACAATCAATTTGTTTGTTGCAATGCGAACGAGCGTTTATTTCAACTTGTTCTCGGTCAAAAAGTTGCTTGAACAGCTCATTAGTATTAAAATATGATGCATTCAGGTCAGATTTATTAACCTTGAAACGATTCAAAATTTCAATTAGTCTTGTATTGTATTCAAAAACTAAATTTTCAAGTAGGTATTTTGTCTCGGATGGCAAATCATGATAAACTGGCAAATTTTCCAATGGAATCAATCCTAAAAGTAAAATATTTTTTGCTCCTGCAATATGAATCTTTTCCTAAACAAATCCAACGTTTCAGCATTGAGTTCATATATGCAAATCACAAAAAAAAAAAAAAAAAAAAAAACTTACCATGTCATAAAGAATTGTGGCCATGATACCATCAATAATACTTTGTCTTTCTGGTGTATCTAAAGGGTATTTACTGAATAAAACTGTCATATCATTAACACCTATCCATATTGTAAATAATGAGTTGTCTTTGTTTTCTTTAGAAGCATCTGATCTTATATATCTATTCACTTGAGTATCCACGTCTTCTGTATTTCTCAAAATTAATTGCTGTAAATATAAATGTATTAATGAAACGAAATTCAATGTTATATAATAAAGTTTTAACAACTTACATTATTTGCAGTTGCACCTGATCTAGCAAAATCGTATAGGTCAGCATTATCCATTAATCCTGCAAGATATTCCACCCATAATGGGCCATCTGATTCTCGTTTAATCTGTACATAAATGATATCAATAAACCATCGAGATCACTATCATAATGAGAAACCTTACCGTTCGAGAAGTATCTATTTTTAAACTTTAGTTTATGTTTCTGTGGTTAGATGATATAGTTTTAAATGTTCGTTAATACAGTATACCTGCTTCTATCAATTTTATCGGTTTTACTCATGTAAAAATCATTGAATGAGCCATTATCGGTGTATGAATCTCCAAATGCAAAAATCGATGTGAACCTTGAATGATTTAAGCTTCGAGGTGAAATTGACCAAGATTCCACTATATTACATACATAAAATATAACTATAGCGCATGAAAGTATTTTTGATGTTCTCATTTTATTATAGAATATAGAAGAAGAAAAAGTAGAAAAAAAAACAAATTCGAGTTATTTATATACAAAATTGACCGAGGTGGTTTAGTGTTTGTATAAAAAATATTTCTTAAAAAGTGAAAATGAAGAATATAACTTGTTGCTGTATGGCTAAAAAGAAGTTATTTTCATTCTTCTTGCTGTTATACTAAACTTACTTTCCAAAAAAAAAAAAAAAAAAAAAAAAAATTGTTGCAACTACTGTTGTAAATGATAACCATCATTTTTAAGGGGGAAATAGTAATTTTTATTTTCCATTTCATGGTATTCTACTATATACATATGTGCTTTTGTACAACAATTTAATCAGCTCTATGCTTGAGTTTACGCCTATTAAATACATAAAATTGTAGAAATATCTATTCATTACAAAAAAATATTAGATTATACATAACATACAATTTCAATATCTAAAGAAACAATTTTTTACCATGATATCAAATATGACAGTTCCTAAACTTCCAATTATCCAAGGTAGATTAACAATAATATATCTTCTTTCAGTGGATCTCAAAAAGATGGACTAAATGCATCATGGTTAGATTAAATCAATTAAACATCAAATTAATTTTTTTTTACCATTGAAAAAAATATGTTCCCAAACACTGCACAAACAAACATGCCTGAACTGAGACCATCTGTACTTTGTTGGCGCCAATTCTTGATCAATTGAGGTACTCTACTACCAACATACAACACAGCACTCAGCCAACCCAATATTTGAGGCATTAATTGTATTTCCTTTTCATCTCCCACTGTTTCTATTCGAGTTACTGTCATCATGTAGCCATAACATGAAGCTATAATCAATACTACTAGCACGCTTGATCCAATCAAATTAACCCAAATAGGTCTGATTCTAGGCTGAACCGTGAATATATCTCTATCAGTACTGTCACCATCATAAGTATCATTGCCATTCATTATGTCTGCATTAGAAGCTGCAGCCACTGCATGATTTTCATCGTCATCTAAAAGGGCATCATGGGAAGTAGGCTGTTGTTCTGACGAATTCGTATCCATTTTACTCAACATTGATTTTTCTAAGCTGACCCTACGTTGTTTTAATGGTTTACGATTTAATAATACAATAGCTTCATCTTCATCACATTTGATTTCTACTGTAACGCATTGTTGATAATAGACAACTTGCCATATGAGGCCAATGTCTGCTACAGTGTACCAAAGAGCCAATAGAAACTATCATTATTTTCCCACGAATAAATTTTTAGTACTACCGTTCTATCATAATTTGACATTCTCTCCTCTTACCATTGTAAACATGAGTTTTTCCATAATGATACCAGCTAAATTAAACAAGTCTCCAGCAAGCCAGATCAATAAAAAAGTCAGTGAAAGTCCATCTCCATTTTTTCGTTTATAATTCTCTTGAAGCTGTCTAGAATAAATAATGAAATTAATTAAGAAAAAGTTTTTTTTTTTTTACTTGTTTTTGACAAACAGACACGTATACTTACGGTATAAACACAACCAACCAAAACAGGATTGAAATATATCCTGCTATAGTGGATCCCGTAGAGGATGTCCAAATCATATTAGGTTTTGAATCGAGATTTGTATAATTGTTGAATAAACCACTATTTTTTGTCTAGTTTGTCAAAAGAACTAGTTGAATTAATTTACCTTAAATGAATAAATGGTCACCTGGATGGGAAATTGATTTAGCCATCCAACTTTACTAAAGGAAAACCCAAAGTAACTGATTTTCCGTTTCTCAATACATACTTAATCATTGCAGTGAATATAAAATTTCTAAGAAATCCATATCATGTGTACAGTGCAATTGATAAAGTCAAAAAAAAACATGGTAGGATGGCATATAAATGTTAATGTTTGTTAAGTGAGTTCAAGATTTCAAAATCGGAATGTGCAATATTTTCAATAATCAAATTTTTAAAAAAAATATAACAAAATTATTTGCAATATTTTATAGAACTTCCAAAAGTTTATCAATCCAAAAAAAATCTGTAATTTAAGTATACAACAACCATTTGAATACCTCAAAAAAGGATCAAAACTCATACAAAGCTGCTTTTTGAGTGTAGCGGATATTAAATTCCATCATTTATATCATAACTTGCCTTGGTAAAAAGTGTTAAGTTTTGGTTGAAAAATCGCATTAACTGGTTTTCTCAATTTTCTTTGAGGTCAAATTATTCGGGGGGGGGGGTTACAATTGTGAAAATGTCTAAAAATGATATAAGTTCATTAATAGATATTTTTGCAGTTCATTGGGACTTATTTTGAGTGATTTTGAGACACATTTGGGGTTATAATTCACATCAACATATAAGTTCAAACTAGGCATTGTTTGGTAAAACAATGTGTTTATGAGCATTATTATTAGGATTGGGATGGAATATAAAATTGGTACATGTTTTTTTATATTTTGTAGAGCTCTCTCAGTTGAATAGATTAATTTTATACCTATTGTTAAGATTAGGAGAAAATTCTTGATATCTGAGTCTGCATTTTTGCATTAAAATATTGTGCTTTTATTTCATAAACAAAATGTAAATTAATGCAAAATACTTATCTTGTCAAGAAATACATGCACATATCAGACAACAGATTAAGTGTTATAAATAAAGTGCCACAGATTTGGGATATAATTCGCACTTGGTATCGGTTTTTGGCAAATAAAGCAATAGTAAATCATCTTGAAAATATTTCTGATAGATCAATTAATTAATTAATTAATTAATTAATCATTAAAAAACTATTTTATTTACATCATAAAAATATATATAATACACATAACGAGTAGTAGTTCACTTCTTTTCCACAACCCTCTCATCTTCTTTTTCTACCCGATGTCTTTCTATCATACAATCTATGTCTTTTAGGATCATACCAACTATTGGTTTTGAAAACACATCCTTCTTCATGCATTTTTTTCCCAATAGCCGCCAAATTTCTCGCATCATCTAAACCCGAATGCTCTCTCCCTTGAAACTTCATATCCAAATGCTGTAACATTAATGCAATATTTTTGTTTTCTTTTTGTTTATAAAATTCTCTAAACAACTTTCGAATATTGACCCAATGTACATCAAAGTAAGCTGGTCTTGGCTTAATTTTGCTGTGCTTGAGTTGTTTTGTGATAAAATCGCGAATATCAAAAGGTCCATCAGTGACAAATACTGCAGATTTTTCTTGAAATAAATTATATTTAGCCATAAACTCTTGAAATTCATTTAATACGTCGACAAAGATAGGACTTTTGTCTACGGTTTCTTGAGAAATGCCAGTTAACTCAATGCAAAAATCTGATAATGTGGAATTGATGGTTGGTTTGACATAGGATCTAAATTCATCAACAATATCAAAGGTTTCTCCATCAACTAGAATTACTGGAAATTCAATAATTTCATTGGGAAATGTAAAGCCTCCGTCTGCTTCACAAGTTGCTTCAACGTCAAAAAAGAGGTAGTAATCAAAAGGTTGCTTGATTCTATAAAATATGTTAGTATTTACTATTAAGGATACAATCAGGTTACTTTACTTTGTCTCTGTGAACTCTTCACTAAGTAGCGATGGCGTTGATGGCGTTGATGCTGCTGATGCTGATTCAATCGCTTCCTTTTGCTTTTTCAATGCTTTTCTGTATCTTTGCTTTAATTCAGGTTTATAACCTTTTGTGTTAAGACCCATTTGCTCTAACGCAGTTCTTAGGGCTTCAACTGTTGTAGCTGGTTTCGCTTGAACGTTTGCTAACTTATCTACTACTTTTGGTTCATCTAAATTCATTATTTATTTTGTGAGAATAATAACTATTAAAAATTTTAACTGATGAGCATTCTAAATGACCTGCCCTTTCTTTTTTTTTTTTTTTTTTTCAATCGCCTCTCTAGACAGACACACGTATAAATTGTTTGTGTACTTAAAAAGAGAGGGAGAGAGAAAGAGTTTCTCTAGCCAAATAATAATAATAAAAAAAAAGCCTCTTCTTCTTCTTCTTCTTCTCTCTCTCTCTTTACTCAAACCATGAATAAAAAAGAGAAAAAATGGCTTTGAATAATAATCAAGATCGCATTTATCAAGAATCAGCACTTGATACAACATTTAGAATTCATGAATCTGATTCTGATTCACTTTTTAGTACAGGTTCACACCAGTTTGAAAATGAGGAACATGAGCAAGAAGACAGAGACGATGATCATCAAACATTACTTCCATTAAATACGCATCATGATAATAGTTCATCAAATAGCGTTTTTTCTTTTGAAACTATACCAATGATTCCATTATCACAAACTCAAGCAAGAGGGCCTGAATTACAAAAGAAAGTTTCATTTTGGAATGGTTTAGGTTTAGTAGTTGGATTAATGATTGGCAGTGGATTGTTTAGTTCTCCAGGTAAAAAGCGTTTACAACAAAAAAGCTGTATATATATATATAAAAAAGGATCAAATTATTAATTGCACTTCTCTATTAGGACCTGTCTTGGAATCATCAGGTGCTTATGGTACAGCACTGGTAGTGTGGCTCATCTCTGGCTTATTGGCATTATGTGGTGCCTTGTGTTACGCAGAACTAGGTGCCATGCTCCCCATGAATGGAGGTGAAGCTGTTTATTTGGGAAGATCATTTGGTAGTCTTGTTTCATTTATGTTTGAATTTGTTACTATTGTGATACAAAAACCTGGTAGTTTAGCCATTATTTGCATTGTTTTTGGTGATTATGTCTCACGTATTGCATATCATACGTATTTCTTTAATGTGCCTCATGATTCAGATGCTTCTGTGGAATTGGCAGATTCTGTAATTCCTGCATTTTTGCCAAAATTATTAGCCGTTGTTTGTTTATTTATATTGACATTGATTAATGCACTTTCTGTTCGTGCTGGTATTCGTGTACAAGATATATTAACTGTAGTAAAGGTGCTGACAGCCATTGTGATTTCTGTGGTTGGTGTAGTGGTATTAACCAACAAAGGCTTAGTTGTTGGTAATAGTTTACAAGGTGATCCATTTGAAGGATTTGGATCAGTTAGTTTTGGACAGTTTGCCGTAGCTTTTTATTCAGGTGAGCCGAAAAGGAAAACTAAAAGATATACATTTGTATTAATATGAATTTCTTGTAGGTCTTTGGGCTTATGAAGGTTGGAATAATCTAAATTACGTTTCTGGTGAAATGAAAGACCCTCATCGTGATTTACCTCGAGTGATTATATTTGGGATTCCATTAGTTGTGTTCTGTTATATGTTATCCAATGTAGCTTATTTAGCTGCTTTAAGACCAGAAGTTGTTATGCATACAAATACAGTTGCAATGGATTTTGGAAAGAAAATATTTGGACCTGCAGGTGGAATCATATTTGCAGTTTGTGTTGCACTCAGTTGTTTTGGGGTATATTTTTAATATTCATTGTTCTATATTACATGTATAAATAACTTAAATTTCCCCTATAGTCTGCCAATGCAAGTGTATTCACAGGAGCACGTATTATCTACGTATCTGCAAAGCAGGGTCATATCCCTAGCTTTTTTGGTAAACTAAGTCAATCACGACAGACGCCTATATTAGCATTACTTTTACAAGCTTGCCTTACGACCGTTATGATCATGATTGGTTCTTTTAGAGTATTGGTTAATTTTTACTCTTTATCGGCATGGATGTAAGAAGTATATGAGAATGTAATTTACAAGATATTAACAATATTTAATAGTTTCTATTTCTTGGCTGTACTATCTCTACTTATTTTCAGATATACCGAACCAGATTTAAAAAGACCTTATCGTGTATGGTTATCAACACCAATTTTGTTTTGTATGGTTGCATTGTTCTTATGTACGACTCCGTTCATAGAAGCCCCTATTGAAAGTGCAATTGCTTTAGGCATTGTATTATTGGCTATTCCGATATGGCTTATTCATGTCAAGTTTAGATCAGCAATTTCTAAAGGATGGGATAGTAAGTTATCATTGTGCAAAATAGGGAGGAAAAGGAGTTGTATTATTATGGATTATTGTTTTTCTGACATATTGTTGTTATGCAATTTATTTTAAAATAGTCATCACAAGTCGATTTAAAGGAACAAGTAGTAGTAGAAATAGACAAGGTTATCATGGCATGGAAATGACTGAAGCAGATTAGAAAGAAAAAATATACCTAATAGAATTATACAACAAAAAAAAAAAAAAAAAAAAAAAAAAAAAAAAAAAAAAATAATAATAAACTAAACATGTATACCTTAATATACTATATACTTTTGTACTATATGTATACATGACAAAATGACCTACTTAACAACTCCTAGTATTGAAGGGGAATCATCAGGCATCATTTAGCCCAATTGAAATTTTGGGATTATCACTTCATATAATAAAAAAAAAAGGGGAAAAATCATTTTATAAAAAAAAAAAAAAGAGGCAAAAGATAAAGATATAAAGAATATACCATCCTTCCTTCTTTTTTTATTTTTTATTTTTTGTTTTTTGATTACTCTTAAAGCAAAATGACTAACAATGAAGACTATTATCAAAAATTATCATTGCCACCTGTACCACCATTACCAATATCAATAAAATCACCAACACGACGTGTATTCAATAGAAAATATCAAGAAAACGAACATGAAAAGCAACTACGAGATGTGATTAACCAAGTAGATTGTGATGATCTTCAAAAAAAATTAAAATTAGCAATGGATAAAATTGTAACATGTTGGACAGACAAACATGATTTATTGATTGATACATTGGATCAATTAGGAAAATCAAAAAAGAAATTAGAACATCGTTTATCAACTCAATCACAAAACTATGAAAGATCTTTAAAAGAAATACAATTTTATAAATCAAGATTTGAGCAAATACAACAACAAAAAACAATTTACAATGACAGAAGAAGATCGATTTTATCAAGCAATGCAAGTTGTATCTCATCTAAAAGCTATGTTTCATCTTCTTCGACAAGATCATCTTCTTCTTGTTCTTCTTCATTTCGGCAATCATTTTCTTTAGTAGATGAAATAATTGATCCAATTTTATTTGGTAATCAATTACTTGAATATAGTGATAACGATGAAGATAATGTTAATAATAACAACAATAACAATAACAATAACAATAATAATAATGAATTTGAACTTTATTCTGCTTTATCTGACCCTGATTCTTGCACTCTACCAATTTCCCCTAATATTACTCCTGTACCTTCTCCTCTATCTTTAAAATCTCCAAGTAATGATAGTAATAGCAGTGTGGCTCGTTTAAATCCTGAAACACCCGATGAAATTTTAACTTTTGCTTGTGGTGATGGTTTTTGGAATACAATCGCAAAAGGTAAATCAGATAAAACTGGCGTAGATTCTCTTATTAGGTAAGTGGGTTTTTTGTTAGATGTTTTAATAAATAAACTAAACTTTTCTTATCTAGCAACTACATTCGCCGTGGTGGAAATCCAAATGTCGCTAAAAATTCAGAGACTGTCAAGAACGTAAAAGAGGGATATGGTCTCATCCATGCATTGATTGTAGTCAAAAACACATCAGCATTACAGAGAGTCATTGATGCAGGAGCAAAAATAAACGCATACCCACTGACTTCAAAGAAGGAGGATAGAATAACTCCTTTAGTTTTGGCAGCTAAATTGGGTTATATGAATGGCGTCCGGTTGTTGATAGAACATGGTGATGCCAGTTTACTTAATGACCGAGGACCCTACGGAGAAAATGCACTTCATGCCGCTGTTCAAAGCGGATCAGATGAGATGGCAGGGTATATATTAAGATTATCACAAAATGCACTATTAAATATGGAAGATGATAATGGTATAATACAATAACATAATATTCCATACATTCTTTTTTTATTAACTCTATGAATTTAGGAGCTACACCTCTTCATTATGCATGTATCACTGGAAAAACTCGTCTTATTACACTATTTGTTAGAGATTGTCAAACTCGACCAGATCCAAGAGATAAAAAAGGAGAAACACCATTACATTATGCTGTTCGTAATCGAAAATTAAATGTAATAGCAAAACTCGTTGGGGAATTAGGTGTTTATCCAAACCCTTACATATTGAAACAAGTGCCAACCCCACTAGACCTTGCTAAATCAGGAGGGTTAAAAGCTATTGCTGAATACCTTAAAAAAGTTGGTGCAAAAACTACAAAAGAAATGGAAAAAGCTAGTCGTGGTAGTACTTCATCTGCTGCAATTCATAGTAGTAATAGTAGTACTTTTAGTGGTGAAAGCAGTGCAAGTGGTGATAGTTCTAGTCCTTCAACTATTGTTGTTGGTGTCAGACAATATTTACATACAAAAACTTCTCAAATTTTACGAGGCACATTTGATTTATAATTCAACCCGATCCTTCTTTTTTCTATGTTACTATATATTTTATATTTCTTATATTTTATCATATCCATCGCTTCCTCCTCCTTCTCCTTCTCTCTTACCACTCCCTCTCCCCTTTTTTTTTCTTTTCACCCCGTACAATCCCCTTTCCTGTCATTTATACCATACTTATATAATATCGTAATTTTCATTAATGATATTGCACACATAAAAACATTTATTTTAAGTTCTAGGACCTTGAAGAATATCTTTAAGATTGCCTTGAGCATCAGAAGCTGATCTCTCCCAATATTTCTGTGTCTTTTCTAAATTTTTAATATCTGCATCTGCTTCTGCAACTGAATCTACATATTGTTTCTTCATATCGCCTAGTGGGCTTTGAATGAACCTAATGTGGTTTTGTTTGTGCTTAGGATTTTATACATTATTTTTATAATCATTCTTACATTTTGCCAATAGGCTTATAAGTCTTGGTATCATTATCTAAACCATCCAATTCACGTCTGGTAAGTTCAGCTAATTTACGCTCGCGTTGCTTGCCTGCTATTTGAGCTTTTACTGTATTTGCTTGTTGTTGACTATGAATAAACTTGCTTTGTAATTCTACAAAAACCTAATAAAAGTGTTGGTTTTACATTTTCAAGTTATAAACATCAGTTACTCACCTTGCGGATAGCATCGTCAGAGAGTGAGGCCATAATTAGAGTATGAGTATATTAGAAAACAAAAGGACAACTGGATCCTTCTACGTGTTTTTTATTGAGGTTCAAAAGTATCAGCGGTCACTGAGGCATTTGCTGTTGAGATGAATTCAGTAACCATTTAGTTTTTAACAAAGAAACTGATAGCTAAACTGGTAGAATAAAATTACAGAGGGGTTTTGTTGTATATTTAGAATGTATTTTCATTATTAACTTTATTAAGTTTATATTCAATGAATATGCAAAATTCTTCGATAAAAACGCTATTGGAATATGAAACATTCGAGATCTGAGTGTCTTCTCAGTGGTACTTTTGAATATGTTTACAACTATTTGTTTTGGCTCAATAATCAATGAATAAAATATATAACTATTAAAGAGCCACAGTATTCTAGCGCAAGATTATACTCAGTATGTGTTTGAATAACAATCAGATATAATGATTTCAATATAAAGCTCACACACCTAGATTAATAATTTCAGACCAAAATTATTCACTAATGAAGGCGCATGAAATCTAAGGGGAACATTTGATACAGTAAAATATTCAAATTAACATAGATAAATGAATTATATTACTTTATTACTGAACTAATGACGCATCAATAGATATCAAATGACAAACTGTAAGCATTAATAGTCTATAAGTATGTCGACTTCTGTATGCCTACTTTCTATTTTATTCCGTTTTCTTTCTTCTTTGTTTTCTAGGCTTTTTTTCAACCTTGTATCAATTTTTAAATTGAGCTTTGTTTAAGAGCTTTTATTGAAGATACATTTGTCTATTACATAAAAAAAAAGTGCTTAGATAGCAACATTTGTTTTGCTTGAGAATTGATCTTTTGAAAGCCTTCTAAGCTATATATAGAAATTCTATAAAAAATGACCAGATATAAAACAGTTTGATATAATTTAAATAAAACACTCACTCAAAAGATGTAAAAATTAAACGTTTTTATTTAATGTACAACCTTTATTTTAACATTTCGTTTTATCTTTTGCCTCTGAGCGGAGCAGGAAGCAGGATCAAGAACCTAAATCAGACATACCGCCAAAAGAGGCCCTTTAAGAATTTAGTAAACGACAGATTAAAAAGGATACCCATTCAGCAATAACGCATAGATTCCTAAACCTGTTACAATTAATTATCATACAGAATACCACAGCCTCGTCAGATATAGCATGAATCATAAGAAATAATACTATCTATCTCTTATTTAACTAAGTGATTTGGCAGAAAAGAACTGAAAAAAAAACTGGTCTAATGATATGTATTTCTTGTTGATTAGGTTCTACTTTGCATATAAGATAAGAATTAGCAGCCCATAATTTTGGTCTATAGCCATTAGATCTATTTGGTATATTTCAAAGCGAACATTTCAAAAGGAGTACTGTAGATATTAAAGCCATAATTTATGCTCCAGGAATGGCAGTTTTTTAAACAACAACCGAGACGTTGAATTATGACTAAAAGGATGAAATGATGGAGTTTTAGTTATTTTTTTTTATCTCATATACTATTCAACCAGGAAGCGTACCAAGATAGCTCTTTTAATTCTGAATTTTGATTCATGCAAAAGGATCATATAGATATACACCAGAGGAATGTCATACCTGGGATGGATGAACATCAACAAAAATTAAGCAAACTTTAATATAGCATGAGGCTTCCAGGGTAATAGAATTTTTGAGTTAATATTTGCATTTATATTATATAAAGAAAAATAAATACCAATTCCACCTGCAATATTTTTTATTATAGGGATGTAGCACACATATATTATCTATCACCGTTACCACTGTTCTATAAGGTGCATGGAATATGTTGATTTTAATAAACATTACTTAAGTATAATAATACATAAAAAATATTACAAATATTTTTTTTTTAAATAGAGTATTGAAAAAAATTGTAAAAAAGAAATAAAGACAACGTAAACAATATCCAAGAGCCATCCATAAGATGCAAATACACGGAACTACTTACCAAAATATGATGTAATGTTGTTTTTGTTTATGATATTCATCTCAGTTTATGTAACATTTGCATGCTTATAATGTTTACTGAAGTGTTTTTAGTTATCATTAAATTTTTATCTTGTACATAAACCGGCTTTATCGTACTTATTTGCGCATTATGTATGCTATTCCAAATCATAAATTGCATTTAAGCCAACGCAAGACTTACTATAAAAAGAAAATACAGTCAAACCTCGATATAAGGTCCCTCAATATAACGGAAACCTCGATATAAAGGAGGTTTTTGTATCCACTGAAGGCTGGTGGACAAATTCTACAGCTTAAAATCCCTTATTTCGAATTTACATTTAAGGGAACTTTTTTTTTCCATATGCCCCTTATTTTATTATAATATTATTGGCCCCAAAATTAAATTAAAAAAAAAAGAACAGTTTTAGGTACAAAGTTTTTTTAATAGATGTAAATACTGAAAATGTTTTCTAATCTTTTGAGAAAAGCCCATTTAATGTAATTTGATTTTATCTGCATTGTATTACAGCTTTTTTATGTCTTAAGTAGAAATCTGCCATACCTTTTAAGTATTTTGTAATTTTCATTATTTGTAGCAACATAGTTTGAAGTAACAACATAACCTAAACTTGCTAGAATTTTTCTTCATTTACAGGAATAACATCGTTTGTTATTTCCATATCGTCAATTTCATCATTACCATCATGGATTAAGGATGTGGTGTGATTATCTAAGATACCTTCATTCCTTTCTTAAAATTGAAGTTGATCTGTCTTTTAAATTTGATTTAAGGGAGGCCCTTAATATAAGAAACTTTTTTAAAAAAAAAAAACTACGGGCGCCTTTAAATTGAGGTTCGAGTGTGGTACGATTAAATTGCGTAAATTTATATTGAAAATACAATTTAATGATATGTCAAAAGTGGATTAATTTAATATTAAATTGATTAACTTTTCGGTCAATATCTGAGATACTCTCATATGAACGCATCGATGACCTTACGAGCTTATTAACCATCTCATTTGAGCACATCCATATGTTCTGAGAGCATACAGGATGTCAGAGTGTGTATGTTAGAATACTTTTTACAACGTTTCCCTAAAGATTGCACCAGAAACCCCCTTCAAAGAACAAATTTACTACATATCAGGCTCGAATTACGGGACCTGAATTATCAAACTCCGTTTTATGCGGACTGTACCTCAAAATACCAAAAAAAAAAAAAAAATTACCACAAAATTTATTTTTTAGTTGGTAACTCTTGCAATTTTGAAGTAATCTCAAACAGCAATATTTTAAAACAGGTATATAAGAAAGAAAAATAATTCTAGCAAAAATTCCAATCTAGCTCATACACTATTTATAAAGCTATTTCCCTTAAAAGCTTACAAAAACGCAGCTTTGATGGACTGTAACTCGAGATAGCAACCTATTAAGCACATACTTTATAAGCCAAAAATGATTCTTTTATTTGACTTTATTATATTTCATTATAAAATCAATTTTGAAAAATTATGAATTTTCCCCTTGTATACCCTCATCCAAAATTTGAATTTTTCGAAAAAAGCTAATAACTTTATGAAAACCAGAGCTAGAGTGCCAAATAATGCCTCAAATAATAGGTATTTTTTTGCGTTATTTTTTTGTAACATTAAGTTTAAAACTTAACTATAAAAGCATGTTTAGAATCACTAAAAACTGATTTTTATGTTTTTGCTTTTTTTACAAAATTTTTGGTGATGCACCCTTTTAATAAATATACCATTAGATACAGAATTAAATTTTATGCTGAGGCCACTTAATAAAGTTAGCCAGGTTACTATGCATGTTTACTGTCAATTTTGCATTTTAAAAATTTAGGATCGTTTTTATCCAATTTTTTCATCATCAGAAAATTTTGGATTTCAACTGCCGCCACACCTGAGATATATGAAAGTTCAATGAAAATTTGCCGAAGTTATTATTTTTTTTGCAATGCAATGGTACGTAGGGGATGTTTAAATTAGAAAATATAGTACTGTAGTTGCAAATGGAACAACTGATTACTGTAAATTGAAGCAGGGTAATAAAATAGTTTTGTTCGATTCAAATACTTTAATTGGATTTACAAAAGTTTTTTGTATATCTATGAGGAATAAGGAACTACATTATTTATTAAATTCAAGGAGAACAAATTCTCTGAATATCTTGTTATTTGTGATTTTTATCATTTTTATCATTTTAATCATGCAATATGTTGCATGGCAACGGTGAATTTCATTAAATTCACATAGTAACATTTTTTTACCTCTCTCAAATATTAGACTAAATACAAATATATTACAATTCAAAAAAAAATAATTAACATTTTCTTAAATTGTTAATGTGTATATTTATTATAATGAAACATACTTTGCCACACCTTTTTATAAACGGGATTGCTTTCATATGTATAACAGCGGCAAACACTTTACAACAATTACATGTTACGCGGAGTAATTTTAATAGTTATAGACTATATTAATAGGTAAAATTGCATTAAAAACAAAGTCAATAATAGTAATGTTATAATTTTAATTAACAAATTGTATTCATTCTGTAAGTACAATATGTAAAAGGGACAAAAAAAAAAGGACAACAGTGTAAGGTAAGCTTTAATTGAGTGAGATGTCTGCTACGTGCATAATAGACAATTTATTTTTTGGCTTGGTGATATGAAGCTTCGTGCTGTTCATTGGAAAAAATTATGGTCTCTAGATATATCTGGTAAGGATCTCCAGCGCTGGTGGCGTTTGTTGCACAATTCCATCGCAACAAATTCCTTCCGTCATCTTTTGGATCGTACTGTTCCACCAATCTGTTCTTTTTGCTCTGGTTATGAAGATCGATACCATTTCGTAGTTGGTTGCCCTTTTAAGGCTTTCTTGAGGCTCTCACTGGTCCATTATTTCCAACTGTCATCCGTCTTTCCCAGCATCCATGATATTTGGTTATGTTTGACTTTTGATCCCTGTCGTCCACTCCCAGAAGACGATTAT
Source organism: Mucor plumbeus (assembly GCA_016758945.1). Lineage (NCBI taxonomy): Eukaryota > Fungi > Mucoromycota > Mucoromycetes > Mucorales > Mucoraceae > Mucor > Mucor plumbeus. Next base: position 18,406 of record JAEPRC010000792.1, read on the forward strand.
TGAATATTCCTGTGCCAGGTGTTCTCCACAATTTGGACATACCACTATCAATGTACTCTGGGCTCCACTTCCAGTTGGGTCCATGCAGTGCCTTTTGATAGGGCTGTCAAGGATATTAAACATGGCTAATTTTAGGAGTTGTATTGCTGTACTGAGGTACTACTGCTGATTGGGTTTTATAAGTTTGCCTTCCTTACTTTTCAATCTTCTTTCATTTATTCTCTTATATATATATACAATTTTACAATTTTCTTTCTTGAATTCATTAATAAAGTTACCACACATACAAAAAAAAAAATAATAATGCTGTTGTTTATAGATGAGGTACATGACGTAGAAAAGATTATTGAGGTATCATTAAATGTATGCAAAGACAACAATGACTAATAAAAAAGTATAATTGAAATCGATAAAACTTATACAAAACGAGTATGAATTTACGCAGATGATGGTTTACTTTACAATGAAATATGGTTACAAAAATGATAATAAAATCAATTGGCTGTTATCAATTGGGATATATAATATGTAAATTATGAAATTAAATCTAATTCTATGATTGGAAGGAGAGGTTGATACTGCTAATTGTAATTACCATTACTAGTATCCGGTTGATACATATTGTTGGATTATTATACGTATTAGATTATATAACAATAGATTATACTGTAAGTATCACTAATAATTAAGTGATACGATATACTTATTTGCATTGAGACCTTATGGTTAAAACGATATAAACAAGAAATTCTAAATTCAATTATTCAAATTGAAAAACCATTTTATTACCTTGTTTCAATTTGACAATTAGTTGTTCCATTTGTAGTCGCTGTGATTTCTAACCTACAAGCCATTGTATTGCAAAAAACAAAAATCCCGATAAATATTCTCCTGATTTTCATGCGTCTCAGGTGTGACGGTGGTTTAAATTGGAAGTTTTCTGATTTAATGAAAAAATTGATAAAAACAATCCTTAATTTTCAAATCGACAAATTGGCATCAAAAGTGCAAAGTAAATGGGCTAGCTTTATTAAGTCACCTCAACATGAAATCCAATTCTACATTTAAAAATATATTTATTGAAAACATTCATCACCAAAAATATTGCGAAAACCGCAAAAACATGAAAATTAGATTTTAGAAATTCTAAAGATATTTTTATAATTAAATGTTAAAGTTGGCAAAATAATCAAATAAAGTAAAAAATTACCTATTATTTGAGTTATTGCTTGTAACTTTAGCCTTATTTTTCATAGAGTTATTAGGTTTTTTCGAAAAAGTCAAATTTTGGACGAGGGTATACAAGGGGAAAATTCATAATTTTTCAAAATTGATTTTATAATAAAATATAATAAAACTAAGTAATAGAACCATTTTTGGCTAATAAAGTATATGTTTAAACGGTTGCTATCTCGAGCTATAGTCCATCTAAGCTGCGTTTTTGTATGCTTTTAAGGGAAATAGCTTTATAAATAATGTAATAACCTAATTGGAATTTTTGCTAGAATTATTTTTCTTTCTTATATATCTGTTTTGAAATATCATTCTTGGAGATCACTTTAAAATTGAAAGAGTTGTTAACTAAAAGGTTGATTGTGTAGCACTTTTTTTTTTTTGGCATTGTCAGCTACATTTTGCATAAAACGGAATTTGACCATTCAGGCCCCGTAATGTGAGACTGCTATGTAGCAGCGGCAACGATTCAAATTCGCGAACCGATTACACCATAAATTTGCATTAAAAATGAAAGTTCGACAACACGACCGAAAATTCGATAGTGACCCGAGTAACCGCAAATAAACTTCATCATTTG
>JAEPRC010000793.1:0-20218 GCA_016758945.1 Mucor plumbeus
GATTGGACATTTATGACTGTAAAGCATTGGGAAGAAGATCCTGTTGGCGAATGGACTCTACGACTAGTAGATGGTAAAAATCCTGAATATAGAGGCAAATTCATAGATTGGAAATTGACATTATGGGCTTTTTTTTTTTTTTTTTTTTTTTTTTTTTTTTTTTTTTTTTTTTTTTTTTTTTTTTTTTTTTTTTTTTTTATATATATATATATATTGTATTCCCGGGAAAAGTTTTTCTAAACAACTCATTTCTTATTGTTTAGGCCGAAACAGGTAAAATGTACTTTAATGGGTTCGATAAATGTGGCCGTCCGGTTTGGATAATGAGACCCAGACTCCAAAATTCCAAGGATGGAGAACGTCAAATCAAGCATATTGTATATAGTTTAGAACGTGGTATTCGTTTAATGCCTGAATTAGTCGAAAATTTGGCCATCATTGTTGATTTCAAAGATTCCTCTGCTTCTCACAATCCCAGTGTTTCAACATGTAAAAAGTTTTTGGATATTTTAGGAAATCATTATCCCGAAAGATTGGGTGTTGCATTTGTCGTCAAATGTAAGTTTGCTTTTTTTTTTTTTTTTTTTTTTTTTTTTTTTTTATATTGTATTTTTCTAATATTTTATTTTTATAGCACCCTGGTTCTTTTTTGCTACATTTAAAATCATTTCACCTTTTATGGATCCAGTGACTAAGAATAAAATTAAGTTTGTTTATGATGGAAAAGACGAAAAAGAAAACAAGAGCACAAGTAATGAATGGGTACACATGGAAGAATATATTGATCCTGATCAATTAGAGTGCGATTTTGGTGGTCGTTATAATTTCACATATGAAATAGAAGCTTATTGGTCTGCACTTTTGGAAAAGACTGGTAACCCATACAAGATTATCGAATACAACTAATTTAACAAAAAACCATGACACATACACAAACACATTCACAAACGAACACGCATATAAATAGTATTACATTACAAATTCCTTATATACACTGTATTTTGAAATAAATATACGCCCCATTGTTTTCTTCTTTTTTGCTTAAATACTTTTAAAAAAAGTGCATATTCTTTTTATTTCCTACCCCCTACCTTCTTTGATTGGATTGTAAATTGAAAGAAAATAAAATATTTAAAGGCTTAGACATAACTTTTAGAGTTTATGTAATTTGTTTATTTTGTTTATTTTGTTTACAATGATAATGTGAAAGTCGATGAGATTCAGTCAAACAGTTTTTTCGAGTTGAAAAAGCACATTTTGATAAGACATTTGCTAATAAAAAAGGACTACAATAGTCTATTCTTTGCTGTCATATTTCTTGTTTTAATGTTTACATGTAAAAATTTGACATTTTCCAATTTTACATTCATTTTGATATATAATGTGAGCAGTTTCTGCCTTTATTTTGACGGATATAATTTAGCGATCAACGAATGCTGCTTGTGCATAAGTATTGTATACAAATAACTTTAGCGAATAGCAAACATTATATTTTTGTATGATTAGCAAACAAGATAGGGGACCTAGAATAATTGTTTCACACTAATTTTATAAAAATTTATCTTTGAATAAAAGTAAATACCACGAGCAACTCATAAATTTTTGCATTCAATCGTAATAATACGGGCAGATAACCCTTAAGGGGCCGGTTTTTCCATTTCAAGACGGACAATCGTTCTCCCATACTGACTTTTCGTACGATATAAAGATTTTTTTTTTTTTTTATTAATTTGAAACATTTTAAGCAAATTCTTGAAAACGAGTCAACAAGTAATTACTACTGGAACAAGATGATTTAAATGATAATACATCAATAGCACTATCTATTTCATCAGCAATACTGGAATTACATGAATTGGTTGTTTCTAGCAAATTGATTTGGTTGAAATGATTAGATACAATGGAAGGTGTATAACCTATAATATTCATTGGAAATTCTAAATTCATAACCTGTTTATCTTGTAAATTACAGAATGAAAAGGTGAACTTTATATAATGCTCTACTGAAACTCTCTGACTTTCCACCATAGTAGGTAATGTTGAGGTGTCATCCATTGTTAATGCAAGTTGGTACGGTTGAGACCAGGTCTCATTGGGTGAGGTTAATAATTGAGTACCAGTGGCTAAAACCTGATTTTGTTCCTTACTAATATAGTATAAATTATGTAAGCATACATGAAAAGTTTCATCAACAAAATGTTTGAGCAGAATATTACATTTCTTCACCTTTTCCTCCTTCTTCTTCCTCTTCAAATACCAAATGTATTGATTGAATAAGTTGGTAACCTATGAGACAACATTCATTCTTTCTTAATGGAAACATTGCTTTTAATCTTATGGATATACTTTCACATGTAGCATCTAGATTTATAGTATTTGGAAATTCTAGTTCGTATTGCCATCTTTGTAACTTGGACTGGTTTGTAATTCCCCAAAATGTTCTTTTTGGTAATATTGACGTCTTTTGAAGAGCCATTGGGTAACAAGATCGATGCAAATGTATAGGTTGCACTAATTTTTGATCTATAGATGTTGAGGTGGTGACAATAAGAGTATAATAAATTAAAGTTGAGTTATTGAGATCATTAAGAGAATTAATGTGAAACGAATTAGGTATGTTGCTCGGAATAGACGATAAAATGAACGGTAAACTATATTCTTTACTTGTTACAAAGAGCCAATCAGTTGGTTGACTTGAGAGATGATAAGTGTCGTCAAGGAACGTTTTAGCTGTATCTCCAACCTTTTCTTTACCTACTAACCGTATTTGTGTCCAACTTGGAGCCTTGAAACATATTGATTCGGAAGTAAGATGTATTGAACCGAATACTTTTGTGGTTGGTTTTCGTGTGCTTAATGCAAAAGAATCTTGACCCAAATTCATAGAGAGTTTATAACATTGATTTGAAGGCATTTTATATGTATATGTGTATACTCTTACAATATATTAAAGCTGGATGTATTATATGTTTGTTTAGTATGTATATCAGTTAAAGAAGAATATTAAAGAGAAAGAGAGAGAAAGACAATTGAAACGGCATTTTTAGTTATTGTTACTGTAATATATATATATATATATTTTTTTTGAGCTATTTATTTTGTATGTATCTCAATCAAATAAAAAAACTTGCACACAAATATATCAACATGTTTATCAGTTGTTATTATTAAAATTCATTATTTTGTTGTACATGGTACATGTGAGAATCCTAAAACATACATTACATTTATAAACAAAAAAGTAAAGAAAAAAAAATAAGGGTATAGTAGAGTGTGTGATATTTATGCTATAATACTTAAGGGATGTGTGTTTCTTCTATGTTTCTTATCCTCTGCTTTTTCTGATCTTACAGTTCACTTAGTGCATTTTCCTCATTTGGTAAATCCATTGGAGCCAACAACTGGTTTGGTTGATGTTGTTGCTTTTCTTGCTGTATGCGCATTAATGTATCTTCTTCTGACATGTCTAGTAGTCTTGCAAGTTTATTACTACTAGTACGCTTCTTTGAATTAGTTTCTTGTTCTTTCCATTCTTCCTCTTCATTCAAAATGGTTAAATCAAGACCCATATCATCGTCGTAATCAGGCTCCTCTTCTTCTTCGTTGGATGTAATGATTGGTCTAATAGTCCTTGTTTCAAAGAATTCTTCCATATTTACATTGTCATGAGTTTTTTTTTTAAATCTTGATTGATTTTTTAATGATGAATGACTAGCAGTTGGTAAGAGATGAGGCTTTTTTGATTTATTAGAGGAAATCGAGCAGCAGCAGGCACGACGCTTTGAGTTTTTCAAACGACGATAGCGGTAATTTGGAATAACGGCCCTCAATGTCACAATCCAGGCACGTCGTAACCTGTGTACAACCATGCGATAAAGACGATATATAGCCCATTTATGATGAGGTTTAGGAGAAGTTTCTTTCCATGAATATGCCTCAGAATAATAATAATCTGAGTCATAATCTATATCATCGTCATCATCTTCGTTATCGTCCATGAAATCAGAATCTGAATCAAGATTGTTATTTCTGTAAGTTGGTAAATTAAGATATTCGATTGTTGTAATATCCATTTTAGCTACATAATTTAAGGTTTTTTTTTTTTTGAGGGATATTTTGTTGAGTGTGAGTCTTTTTTTTTTCCAGAGATATGAAATTTGGGAATGATAATTACCGAGTTTAATGTGGAATATTAATAATCTTGTGATGGATACAAATGAGATCAGGGCAATGAGAGTGATAAATACTGTTATTGCCGCGCTTGTGTAATAGATGCGATTTATATTGATTTCCTTATAATTCTTCAGATCCTTGTCAAAAAACCGGAGAGCTTATTTTTAAATAAGATTAAAAATTAAATTTGCTTATCAAATGTATCAGCTCATAGCAAATGACATACCGTTTAAAATAAATGAATTCCTGTCATAAAGGCATGACCAAGCAACAGACAATGCGACATAAGTATACCAAAATAACGCTGTAAATGCTGAAAACACCAACACTAGAAATAATCTATATATATATATATATATTTGGTCAGTATATATATTTACAATGGCTTTGGTATATTTACCTGTAATTATTCTGTCCAATACAACAATTCAGCCATTTACAATGATGATCCATTCGGCCTACACATTTATTACATAATTTGCAATGGCGAGTGTGTTTTGACCTATTTTCTAATATAATAAGAAATAATTTCACAAATTGTTACCATTAAAACTTACACTTTGATTCGACAAATGTTACATATCCCTGTAAAACTATCTATCACAGGAATTCCATAGCGTCTTGCATAAGTTTGACTTCGGCCGACTTGTTGACGTTGTTTAGTAACAACTGGATCCTCAGTTTCTACCACTGATGTTGATATGCTTAGAATTTTAACTAATGAAGTAAGACCTATCATGATGTAAAATTTAAAGTTAAGGATACGATGTGTTTATATAAGACACAAACATTAGCATATATTCTACAAAAAAGGATATTTTACAACTCCAGGAGCCAAATGGATCGCCATATGAGTTGTCAATAGTTTGCGGTAATTCTTTTAAAAATATTTCCAATGTCGTTTCTGTTTCAGATGTTGATTTAGTGGTAAAATAAACGAGAAAACCAAAGAATCCCAAATCCAGCAACAGTAGGCAAATCCACTGTAAGATTAAATATAAATCTATTGGCATTTGGTAACCATGCCTTCTAGCCCAATCATTCTTTTCCCATGTATAAATAATACCTGGGGCTCTTTTGATAATGAAAAATGGTAGGCCCATATCTAGAAAAAAAAAAAAAAAAAAAAAAAAAAGGAACCAAGATGATTTACAACGAGAAAAGGGGCGCAAAAAAGAAACCAAAAGGAGGAGGAAAAAGAAGTAAACAAAGAAAAAATACAAATTTGCTGTCACTCTTTCAGGAGTAACTTTGAATTCAGTATGATAGGCCTGAATTCATGTAAAAACAGGAGTAAATTATACTTTCATTTATTTATAATCGAAAAAAGGTTTTGAATACTAAACTGCTTAAGACAATACAATGCAAAATTAAATACTTAAAATAAGGGATTATATGTTACTAGGTACAATTATTGTATGAAAACAAGACAAACTATACGTGATGTTGCTAGCCTTCAGAGGCTTTTTCAAGTTGAGAAAGTTATCTATATTCAAGTTTTTCAAAATGAAAACGATTATTGGATGTTATTGTCTTAGATAGTCTTTTTTAATTTATAATTTCCATAGATAGAACTAACCCTTAATAGTTCTTGAATAACACCAAGTATTATCCAAATAAAGTAAATTAAATGCCATTATTATATACATGAGAATCTAAATTGCATCTAAATCACTACCAAATGCTATATATCATATTTACTCTATATTCATATTTTAATAAAAATGTCAAAGATAATGATTAATTCGATTTATTTTTTTATAATAGCTGGAAAGCTGATGAACCGCCCTGGTCCTTTTTGTTGATTTGTTTTCAAATACTATGCGCCTCATAAATAGCGTAATGAAAAGAAATTGATATCTCTTTGAGAATAAGGTACACACCGTATTCAAAATTTTGATATTTAATGGCACAAATCTGGTTAATCTGTAGTCAAGTTCCCACAAAAACATAACTTGGTAAATCAAAATTATCGATAAATAGTTTTGAAATGTACAACAACGTTACCAAGTGTCATATTACAGAATTCATAGCATTGCTACAAAATCAAATTGTTGCAATATCGTATACTTCTTTTGGATTAATATGAGAATACAATTTGATTAATGCCGAAAGTAACCACTACGTATGGAGCGATTTGAAACAAGGTTAAAGAGTAAGAATACTTGCGTTATTAGAGTATATGAATAAAATCATTATTTGTATCATAACACTAATTGGTGTTTCACTATCCAAGATGCAAAGCTTGTAATGTATAAAATCAACACAAGCGTTCACTAAATTTATTGAGAAATTATTTCTCAAGCGTTGAGTCCTTGGTTTACAAAATGTGTTCAGATGAATATTTGTGAAATAGATTTTCAGAAACAGCTTTTTCTTAATAAAATTTTATGAAAAAAAAAAAACCAGAACTGATCAATTTCTATTTAATGCCGTTCCAAAAATCAATCAAATTAAAAAGTTATTGAATACGAACATTTTTCCAGTCGTGTTATTTTTTTAAATAGAAGACAGATTTTTTTGAAGTTTGTGTTAAACTTCTTTAACAACAGTATAGGGATGTTGTCGAGCCGATCTTGTAACATCAGTAAATTTGGCTTATAAAACCTGGCTCCACAACAATGCTAATGCTTATATTGTCAGTAGAAATTTCTCCTCAGCGGATATATGGTTAAATTTTTCTCAAAGCTACTCATGACTTTTTATTAAAATTTTAAGAGAAATACAGCATATATATATCTACCAATTTAAAATATGAATAAAAGAAGAAAAAGTATGTAAAAACAATATTCAAAAATATGGTTAAATTTGGCAAATTTCTAAGCTAAAATTTACGGTGTGTGAGAGTTTACTAAACAAAAAAACCCAACAAAGTAGACATTGAGTCATCATCATTGTAATTTTAAGTAGCTGTTGCTGTTTATTATAAGAAAGAAAATTTTGTTTGAAAGAAAAAATAATGCATAGAATTGTAATTAAACCACAACACCACAGTAGAAAAAAAAGTACGGCATCTACACATTAATATTATAGAATTATAGTACAAGAAATTCTTATAAACTCAACTATTTGAATTGAAAAAATATTCTACTACCTTGTTTCAGTTTATAATGAGTTGTTCCATTTGTAGTTACTATATTTTCTGATTTAAACATTCCCTAAATACCATTGCATTGCAAAAAAATAACAATTTCGGTAAATTTTCTTTGAATTTTCATATATCTCAGGTGTGGCGGTAGTTTAAAATGCAAACTTTCTGATGATTAAAAAAAAAGATAAAAACAATCCTAAATTTCTAAAATTCCAAATTGACATCGAAAGTGTATAGTAATCTGGCTAGCTTTGCTAAATAATTTCGACATGAAATTTAATTTTACATCTGATGGTATATCTATTAAAAAAAATTATCACCAAAAATTTTGCAAAAAAAGCAGAAGTATAAAAATCAGTTTTTACTGATTCTATAAGAGAAATTATAATAGAATTTTACAGTTAGTACTACAAACAAATAAAACTAAAAAATACCTATTACTTGAGATATTACTTGTTATTTTAGCATTAATTTTCATAAAGTTATTAGCTTTCTTCTGAAAACCTAAATTTTGAACGAGGGTATACAAGGAGAAATTGATGATTTTTTCGAAATTGATTTTATGGTAGAATATAATAAAACTAAATGAAAGAATCATTTTTGGCTAATAAAGTATATGCTTAGACGGTTGCTATCTCGAGTTACAGTCCATTAAAGTTGCGTTTTTGTACGCTTTTAATGGAAATAACTTTATAAATAATGCATAAACGTAATTAGAATTTTTACTAGATTTATTTTTCTTTTTTATATATCTGTTTTGAAATATTACTCTTTGAGATTACTTTAAAATTACAAAAGTTATCAACTGAAAAGTAGATTTCGTCGCGATTTTCCCAGTATTTTAAGATACAGTCTGCATAAAATGGAGTTTAATAATTTAGACCCCGTAATTTGAGCTAGATATGTAGTAAATTTACTCCTTGAAGGGGGGTTTTTTTGGTACAATCTTTAGGGTAACGTTGTAAAAAATACTCTAAAATAAGTTGTATTTTTTTAATATACTGTATCTATTACGTTTAATTTAATTTTTATATATTTTAGTGCAAAATCTGCAAGTTATACACTATTTTTAAATTTTTAAGCCGAACAATTTGAGTTTTTCTGTTCACATGGTATTTTGTTATGTGAGTATTTAACCAGTTATAAAAAGTTATTGCTAATCAAAACTTGACTTTTTGACATATCACACAACAATACTAGGCTGAAATCATTTATAAATCTGCTCTTTATATTACATTTTTCGCTACATGCTCAATCGTTACTTCTGTCAGGTAATAACTATGCGGAGTAAAATATTGTAATATTTCGTACTAAACTGAGGAACATTTGAAAGACAAACAGCACTGTTTTGCTTAATAAACTAAGCTACAATGTTGACTATGTTTTTTCATTTCATGGCAAGTGATGTTATTTCTAAATGAAGAGATCCAAAGATAGATGATGTTACACAAGTGTACTTTTAAAGGCACAGAAAGCAGTAAGAGTAAACATCAATAGGGTCACATGAATTTATATACCTGTCAAAAATTTGGGACTTTATCTCAAATTTGTAATAAATAGCATTTACATTTCGAGAATCTAATATGAATGGTTGTCTTTGGTTGTCTTCGGTTAAATAGTTTTTTTTTTTCGAATCACCGCAAAAGTAATGAATAATATTTTTTTATGTAGCAGATGACAGTCGTTGTGTGAAACATCTGTTATCATAATTATAAAAAGAAAGGGTTTGGGAATGATAAATTGTAAATTTTTACTTTTTCTTCTAATAACAACTCAAAAAATCAACTAAAAAATGACTACATTATGTGCAGCAGTCCGTGATTTAATCATGAACATGCTTTCCATCTTGGTGAATTGTATCTGTTTACCTTTTGCTTTTTGGAACGTCGTCAAGACTGGTCTTTCAACTTTCACTTTTTGTGGTAATAAAAAGAGGTTTTCTCCTAAAGTAGTTGCTATCACAGGTGCCAAGTAAGTTTTCAGTATTTCTATATCTCTTTTTCATATTACTAATTTAGCTTATTGTTAATGTAGCTCTGGTATTGGTGAAGGCATTGCCTATGCATATGCTAAGGATAAGGTTTCATTAGTTTTATTAGCTCGTAATTTGGGTAAGCATTTACTGCATTTTGTTTAATTATAACAAGTATGCTAAATTGAATTATATAGAACGTTTAGAAAAGGTTGCTGAAGCTTGTAGAGAGTTGGGTTCTCCCGATGTTAAAGTTGTCCAAATGGACGTTGCCGATACTAAATTTGTCACCGATTTTTTTGAAGAAAAAACTACTGAATATGGCATTGATCTTTTCATTGCCAATGCTGGTATTGCTGCTGTTCCCAAGACTCCTCTTTTGCATCAAGCCGAAAAGGTTTTGCAAATTAACGTAATGGGTACTATTGCTGGTATTAACTCTGTCTTTATGGCTATGCAAAAACGTGGTCGTGGTGGTCAAATTGCAGTGGTATCTTCCGTTTGTGGTTTCTTCAACCCTCCCAACTTACTTAGCTATGGTACTTCCAAGGCTGCTGTCATGTCTTACTGTCGCGATCTTCGTTCTTTGGGTAAAGACGATAATATTATTGTTAATACCATTGCTCCTGGTTATATTGCTACCAATATGACTACAAGTTTCTCTAGAAAAAATAAACGTTTTTTCTTGACACCTGAATATTTTGGCGAAAAAGTCAAGAATGGTCTTGAAAATGATGTTCCTTTGATATCTCTTCCTCTTCATCAATTCTTTGGCTTTGCTATCATGGCTGCTTTACCTCCAGCTGCCAAGCAATGTCTTGCTGATTTCCTACACAGACATGTCGACCCCATTTTGTCCAAGAAGAGGGCTTCGGAGGTTCTTCCCGAAAAAACCAATTAAATCATCATATAAAAAATTATGCATGCATTCATAAATATACATTTTCATTTATCAAATAAAAAAAAAAAACTGTTTTTTATTTTCCATTTCTTTTTTTCGGGTCAATTCCAGCTGATCCTGTATTTACAATGAATAAAAAATGTGTAATTCTGCGTTGGAATGAAATCGAGATTAGAAAAAAAACAAAAGTAAGGTATATTATAACCAAAAATAATATAAAAAATAAAAGCACAAATATAGTAGAAACAAGGAAAGTAATATGATGACAGATTGTGAACAAGGAAAGGAAATCTATAGAGGAAAAGTGTTTAGAAAGGCCTGCAGTCTGAACTTTATAAAGGAGGAGATACGCGGGCAGAACTGGGAGCAGAATTTGAGGGAGTTCCATTGACACTTGTATTAGCACTATTGTTGTTGGCAGCGATAGCTTGCTTTTTGCCCTTGAGCATATTTTTTAATGCGCGTAAAGCAAATACAGTCAAGCCAATACCACTCCAATCTTCATCATGTAAATCACGAAGATCACCAACTGTCATAATATCCTGATTCTTCAATTTGTTTGCCCATTCATGAGCTTTTTCAACATTACGATGGCTTGCAATAGCACAATCCCTCACAAATAATTCAATGTCAGTATCATCGGCATATTCTATATTATGAAGTATTATTAGTAAAGTCGTCAAATGGTCAATATCAATATATAAACTACCTTCAAGAATTCTGGAAACAAGAGCTTCACGAGTAATATTGGCGGTCAATGGAGGAGAAGGAGAATCATATACATTTTCTGATTTCTTTACAGGTTCACTTTTGACGCTTCCATTACTACCTGTTGATAAAGCACTTTGAGGGGGCATAGGATCACCAAAAACAGAAGCAAGACGAACAGCAGTCGTAGAAGTAGAATTTTCTGGACGTTTGCGAGAAGTATCAATTTTTAGATCATGGTTGAAACGAGGATTCTTTTTAAGGATTTCCAATTGCTCGGTAGAAAGTTGGTGCGTTTCTTTGATTTCACGAAGACTTCGAATAGCATCGCGGTATCTTGTTTCCGCAGCAAGAGCACGATTCTCATACCCATCACATCTGTTTTCTACTTCAACCACATGTTCAGCAGCGCGCTCCAACTCTTCGCGAGTTCTTTCAAGTTCAGATCTAATATCACTTTCGCGTCTCCATACAGACTCTCTACTTTGATCATCCTGATCATTCTCATTTCCATTATTGGTTGGCTTTTCAATATCTCTCAATATACGATTAATCTCTTTTGTAATATGATGTTGATATCTATCTGGAAGTACTTGCTCTTCAATCTATTTGAATTTACAAAACAAGTTTAGCGGCTTAATTTAAAAGGTAATGTAACACCAAGTGTATATATATATATATATTTTTTACCATTTCACGAACAACTTGTTCAGCAGTGTCTGTTTCTACATTGAAATCAAATTTTACAGAAAGCTTATCCATGCCTTTAAAAACAACCTGCAGAGTAAGATGCACATGAGCTGGATCGGCTGCAAGTAAAACAACATCAGGTTCAACAGCAAGAAATGTATGTTCCAAAATATCCTGAGCTGTCATTCTTTCATCTTCTTCGCCTAGACAATTATCAATAATTTTACGGACTTCTTCATTTTGAACTTCCAACAAACTAGCAGGTTTAACGCCCTTTATACCCGATTGAAATTTATAATTAGGTTATTTATGGTATAATTGCTTTAATTAGACACTTACAGAAGAAACTTTCTTGTAAATTTGAGCAGCGTTTTTACATTCTCCATAAGGATAATCGCCAGTTACCATTTCTAAAAGGCACATGCCAAATGCATAGATATCTACTTTCTCATTGTAGCCTTGCTCTTCATACATTTCTGGTGCCATGAATTCAGGAGTTCCAATAATAGTATATTTTTTACCCATTTTCATTTCAGCTGTACCCATATCACCAATTTTAACTTCACCATGAGCACCATTGATAAAAATATTATCACATTTAATATCTCGATGAATAATAGAAGGATTGTATCCATGTAAATAAGCTAATCCTTTGAGAATTTGACGAGACCAACGCTTCACAATTTTAATATTAGGTAAACTCAATTTACGAATGTATTCTCGAAGAGTACCAGAGGTCATCAATTCGGTCACAAAAACAAATTCATTTTTTTGATACCAAGCATCATGGAAAGCAATGATATTTGGATGACGAACAGATTTCAAAATACCAATTTCGTGCTCCATTTCTTTGTTATCAATAGATTTAGTGGCTTGCATAGTATTCCATGCAACTTCATAACCTTCTTCTCGGTCGATAGCTTTATAAACTACTTTGTAAGCGCCTTTACCTAATAACGTATTGAGACGGACATATCGTTCATTGGGTGAAACTTCAGCAACTTTTTCGGCATCATGAGAACGAGATTGATCGATTATTTCATTTGAATGAGGCATTGGACCAGATCGACGTTGCTGAAATACATTGGTTTTTTGTTGTTGTTGTTGTTGTTGTTGTTGTTGTTGTAATGATATATAGAGGCTTTCATCAGAATCGTTGTAATAACTACGCTGAGATTGATGCTGCTGACGATTGTCCAGTGGATCATCATCATAATTGATGATTTCGTCCTCGAAACTAACTGATTGAGAACTAGACATTTCGAATCTAAATTTATCTTAGTGTATAATGCGAAAAAGCCCGAGAAAAAGGAGAGTGGGGTTATATATATATATGAATAGAGAGAAGACGAGAAGCCGTAAGAGGGAAAGTTTTTATAAACAAAAACGGAACCACACTTTGCTATTTTGTCCAAATGTTATTTCTTTTTGATGTAAATTTTTATAAAGAAAAAAAAAAAAAAAAAAAAAAAAAAAAAAAAGAGATTTTTCCAAATCAAAAAAATCTATTTCTACTTGTTTCCAAATGAGCCAGCAACTGCTACCTGTTGAAGGGAAGGCTTGAAGCAAAACTTTTCTCATTGGTAGCTACGTCATGTTGATTAGAGTCATTGGCTCGGATGTGCTTCTGGTCCGGTGCACATTGACTAAGATCAAAGAACAAACAGTCTTTTCACACGCAAGGAATAAGGTAAAGTTCCCCATCATCTCAGTCCCCTCTCCCCCCAATGTGATACGGTCGTGCAAACAACCACCTGGCAATATGCGGTTATTCAATGCAAAATCCAATCATAATGTGCATTTTACTTGTTTTGAGAAACTCGTTTTTATCAAACGGGATAATGTGAAGACAAAAGAGTACATTCCGGAATATAATTGATGGCAGGTACCATCATTTACCCTGTTTAGAAGCTTATTATTATCTCTTTTCAATTGCAGTATTCCGAGGTTTATTTCCTATCTTATATTTTGTGTAGAAAACTAATAGCATCGATGGCATGAAACATTTGCTACCAAAATACCCAAGAACATCCATTGAGCCATTGCGATGTTGACGATTAGTTGGAGTGGATATTTATTATTTAAAATATTCTGTAAGAGTGGTTCCTGCAATACGCATTTATAGTTTAAGTTTATTTGTTTATCAGATATATATAGTACATGGCAGAACAATGTACTGAAAATGGTTGCTATATATATATATATATATATTTTTCATATTTTGTTTAATCAAAAATGATACCGCTTTGACGGGAACCAATTGAGTAATTTGTTGTAATTTAGAATAATTTTAGCGATGCAAATTTGATATATTGACGGCTTATTTATAACAAAATTAATTCTTAAACTTTAGATGGCATCATTTCAAAACTCTAAAATATAAAAATAAGGTACAATTACTTATGTAATTCTTACAATAAATTCATTAATATTCAGTATATATTAAATGCGAAATAAATTATTGGGGATATTTTCTTCGAATGCAGATAATTAAAGTTATCAGTATGTGATATATAATGCACTTTCTGTAAGATATCCTTTTGATAGTGGGTATCTTAATTTACTAATGCAATCATCTTGTCGTCGAAAACTTTATATAGAGCTTATAATTCATAGTATCTCAAGTATAGCTTTAAATGTTTCTAGCGAAAATTAGGTGCAGAAACGGTGGTACGCTTCAATTTCTGAAAACTGGCAACTCTACTCATAAATCTGTTACATTACATATCAACAACCAATATACAGGGTTTTTGGTATGAATTTCTCAAGATTGTATAAAGTATATCAAAACAAAGCATTGTAGGCATTTTTGCAAACTTATATAGATTGAATACTTTTGATCAAAATTCTTTATTTAAAAATAGAAGTTACATGAAAGGATTAACAGGATAAATATTAATAATAGGTGGAGAGCGTTCCACATTGACCTGAATACGAACAGTTAATTTAGAGAAAGATTCAAATCTTTGCATCTTAGTAGCATCATCAATCAAGTTATCGCTCAATAATTCCTTGGGGATATTGTAAGCGATTTTGGATGCTACAGAATAGTCGTTATCTTGTTCATCTTCCATTTCATTGCTGTCAGCACCATAATCAAGTTGAGTACCAGAAGGCTCTACATAATTTTCATCCAATTTTCTATTGTGATCCCATTCTCTGTTTGATTCAATGCCTTCTTTCCAATAAGCAGCCAAGGCGTTCTTAAGAGGATCATAAACAAACTTTTCAATGGGAAGAGCGTCCATGTGAACACGTTTCTCGAGGCCGTATTCAGGTACCAAAATTTCAAAGCAATCCTTCAATACTTGAGTGACAATTGCAGTGCAAATAACAGCCTTTTGATTCTGCTTTTCAATCATGTGAAGGTAATGAGCCAAATAAAGTTGGATATTCATATCTTGAGAGTTCTTGGCACCTTCTTTGCGTTCATTACAGTGAGATGCAGCGGTCGTAACAGTGTTTTTCTTGTAACCGCAAGATTCTTTGTTATTGATGGCAGCTTCTAATTGACGATGAACGATAATATCTGCAAAACGACGGATGGGAGATGTGAAATGAGTGTATAAAGGTACATTTAAAGCATAATGTCTATATTTGGCAATGTCGCAAGAACCGGTACAGAAATATTTGGCTCGTTGCATGGGCTTTACAGCTAACAATCTCAAAACAGATTTTACATCCTCACTTTCAATAGCTGCAAAAGATTTTTGCATGGAACCAGCTGAGAATCCGTCAAAAGAATATCCTAAATTTTCAGCGATTTTAATAAATTCATTCTACAGAAATGTTAATAATGTATTATGTAAAAATGTTGTATTGAAAACCTACCAAAGTTCTTTCATGAGGAGGTGAATGTTGACGAAGTAAGGCTTCGTTGGGATAGTGCTTTGCAATTTTCTCTGCAACACTCATGTTTGCACAGAGCATAAACTCTTCAATTAATCGATTAGCATCTTTTTGTTCGTAAATCGAAACACCACAAGGTTCTCCAAGATCATTTAACTTGAAAGAAAGACGAATAGAATTGATCGACAAAGCACCGTTAGTAAAACGACGTTCACGCATTTGTTTCGATATTTTAAAAAGATATCTGATATCTTGCTCAATTTCGGACACAGTAAAAGATTTGACTGAAGCAGCTTTGGGCAATCCTTGATTCTCGATAACACTTTGAGCATCTTCATAAGCTAATTTAGCACAAGATCTAAGATATATCTCTAGTTAGTTGTGCAATGAAGTAATGTTTTATACAAAAACTTACTTGATAACAGATTTACCAAACCATGTATCTTTGATATTACCAGCACCATCCATTTTCCAGATAACAGAGAAAGCAAGTCTTTCTACACCAGGATTAAGACTACATAGTTGTTCACATAAAAGCGATGGTAACATGGGAATGACTCGATCACATAAATAAGTACTTGTTCCTCTATCAAAAGCTTCATGATCTAAAGCAGTATGTTGATGAACAAAATGGGATACATCTGCAATGTGTACACCAACTTCAAATTCGTTCTCGGAAAGCTTTGTAACATGAACGGCATCATCCAAATCTTTGGCAGTAGCAGGATCGATTGTAAAAATACGAGTAGCTCGAAGATCACGACGTTTATCAATATCAGATTGAGCAATTGACCAAGGAGTAGCAGGTAATCCTTTGAGCGCTTTTTGACCAAATGGTTGTTCAACGATGCCGTTATCTTCCAAAACCGCTTGAGTTTCAGCAACAATGTTACCAATATGTCCCAATTCACGTAATACGGTACCAAAAGGGTTGATGGAATCAATGGGCCAACGTGTAATCTTTGCAACCATCAATAAATTTTTGTATTTTTCTTCGTTTTTGAGAATATCAGCAGGAGCATTCTTGAGCTGGATAGCGATAAGAGGTTTACGAGTATCTGTAGGTTTAAACCATACAAGGCGGACATTTTTATTATTATCTGTCGCAGTAGTTGTAGCTTCATTACTGTCATCACCATCAGGAGTAATGTTGTTAGAATTATCATCATCATCTTGTGTTTGAAGCTTGACTGGAGCAGGCGCATTTCGATTGATCGAGAGAATGCCAGAACATACGTGATTCTTATTTGTAGCTGTAATCGCAACCACTTTACCGACAAATTTGGGTTTGCCTTTATCATCTTGACCTTCTTCTTGAGGCGGTCTTTCAGCCGCAGTACTATGTCTTTGCTCACGTTTTTGAACCATGGATTCCTTCTTTTTCGCCCAAACAGATTCGAGATCTAATAATTCAACAACAACTGTGTCACCATCTAAAGCACGATTACGATCATGTTGACCATTAATGAATATATCAGACTCCAAGTTATCACAAGTAACATAAGCATCGGAACGACTACGCTTATTAATGCGTAGTACACCTTTATAGAAAATATTTTTATCAATCTTTTCTTGACATATCTTTGGATCTAAATAGCGATCAAAACGAACTCTACTAGTCTTTGCGTTGTGGATAATATCATTAGGATGACAATAATCTTCTTGATCGTGGTTCTTCATTCCCTTTTTGATTTCCTTATTTTCTCGTTTTCTTTCATTATTGGTAACTTGATTTGTTTTCTTGGCTGATATAACATTTGTCTGTTTTTTCTCTTCTTTTACAAAAACGACAGGTTTGACAGGTGTTCCCAATGTAGTAATCGGCTTTTGCTTTTTAGCATCGTTTGATTTGGTTTTTATAATTGATCTCTTATTATCGACAATAGTAGCAGTAGGCTGACTATTTTCATTCACAATAGATTTCTTATTTGGTTTAGCTTCTTTGGTTTTGACATTGGTAGACTTATCGTTATCAGCAGTTTTAGTTAATTTCTTCTTTTTACCCAATTTTACAGTGGTCATAAAAGCAGGGGGAGGGATTTCCGCATGACGATCTAATATTATAGCAACATTAGGTTTCATTATTCAAGTGATAAACCAAATACTTACTTTTAGCACTAGGAGATGACTTATTTGAGTTTCTTGATGTGTCTCCAGTTGAAGATGTTGAATAAGAAAATTTGGGTGCTAAATTCTCGTGAAACTTTTTAGATTTGTTGGTGGGTGGAGCAAAATGAATTGGGCCACGTTTATCGTCGATAGTGAAAGATTGACGAAGAGCATCATGCAAACTTTTGTAATCAATTGAATAATCTCCTTGTTCCATTTCCTTATTGACAACTTCTGAAAGAGGTTCTCTAGTAGATGAATGCTTTTTCTTTCCATGTGCCTTTTTGCTACTCTTGTTAACAACTGTTGCATTTTCATCATTAACATCAGTATGCGCAGTATTTGCAGCTTTAGCTTTGGTTTTTGAAGAATTAACCGATTTCAATTCATCATTTTGGGGAACTATATTCTCCTTGTCTTCTTCATCATTGGCCTTTTTCTTGCTTTTTCTATTTTTCTTCTTCTTTGGCTTTTCCTTGAGAGTCTCAGCTTCTGTTTGTTGAATTTCCTCTTTGTTGCTATCCTCAGTTGAAGCAGGCTTTGCCTTTTTCTTGGAGTTATTGCGACGCGTTTTAGGCAATTCGTCAGTTTTACCTAAATTATTATCAGCTTGAGTTTTCTGATGATCATTCACGTCCTTTTCAACGGCCTAAGGTAATGTTTTGTTGTGTATTAGTCTTTTGTTTCAGTTCAATATGGTGTTAATCGACACATGATTAGCTCAAAATAACTTACTTTTGTTGGCTCATTGACATAAGTTTTTTCTTCTCCTTCTTTCATACAGATTAATATAAAATACTGAAGTAATTTAAAAGTGTATGGATTATGATTATCAAGCAATTGAAGAGAGTTATATACATTAGCTTTGTTATACTCGGATTAAATACTACAGCATCAGCCAAGACTGCTTTGTTACTAGTTACTACGGCAGGCAATTAGAGCGCGAAGCAATCAAATCGCATGATTCAATATGCTACTAATAATGGGAGGCTTCAACAACAACAATCGCAGCAAAAACAGTCCATAGTTAGCACAGCAAAAAAATCGGAATAACAAAATTAAACCCTGTTGAAACATTGATTCTTCATATAAATGTATCAAAAAAAAAGCTAGAAATTATAATCAATGTATATCTTAGCATGCCCAAAAAAAAGTTATATTTAGATGCTTTGTTAATTTGAGCCTAAAATATTATTAAAAGTAGAGTACAGTAAGAATTATTCACTTTTTTTTCCCTTTTTCGTTGACCGGCTGGCAAGATGTATCAATTTTGAATAGTATTTTCTATCTTTTATGAATTTTTATAATGGTAAATCAATATCATGGCTTAAAAAGATTTTTTCGACAGTTTGAGAATATTAAATAGGCATTTATAACTTTCAAATCAATAAAAAAAAAGCTGCCCAAAACTAATTGAACCATGAAAAATGGTGTGTGCTTTTAACTATTAATCTTTTTCTCATTTGGAAACAAAACGTATCTACCTACAATGAATATACATACTGTATATCACCAGAGGCACGCAAATATAAACGTAGATAAAAAAAATTTAAAATTAAGCAAATTATTTCTTGATATATTGATGATAGACCTGAAAATTGGTTTGGCATTTCTAGCGCAAGCTCAGGATGATCAATGCCCAAGATTATGATAAATCAAGTACGCAAAATACACCCAGAACACTAGTCCTAGAGTTGTTAATATAAACTAGCTTTTTCATTCGTTTTCTAAGCATAGAAGTTTGAGGCCATTGCAGGTCAGACATCAATACACATTATGGAAACGCTATGTTTATCACATGCCAAGACCTCAACAACACATATACCTAAATAAATCTACCGAAGGTAATATACCTTGTGCAAAAATACATTCTCGATGTTTTTTTATACAGGATAATAAACAATATGCGTATAATAAATCTTGTTTTTGTTCATTAAGTTACAAAAACCCGTTTGCATATATATCATTGATGGTTCATTTTTCTGGTAATTACCTATTGTATCGCAAAAAAAAAATTATCCAAGCAAATTTCATATGTTATAAATTGTAAAGTTTAACTAAATGAATTGGAATACCCCTTTAATGCGTAAAAGAATTCTTTGAGGTGTATTTTCTTTATTTTGTCGGATCAAAGATTGAGAGATTTTCGATTTCAGCTCAGCTCAGGGGTAAAAGTTTAAATTTTCTTTGTGATGTTTTCGTCAAAATGAAAGAAATATACGAAGCATGATGTGAAGAAAAGTATAAATCTATAATTTTTGAAAGCATATTAAATAATGACATTAAATTTAATAAATTATCTGGTGTGTAAAACCAATTCAACGCTAAATATAATGTCTTATTCTTTATACCATATATAATTAGCCATAATTTAAATAACGACCTTTCATTGTGCGTGCTATACAATTCAAAGTCGCAATGTTATATTTAATTTTTTTCATCTTGGCATTTATGCCTTTGGCGAATAGAAGTTATATTTAACGTTGATGGCCAAAATAGGAGCCTTGTAAACAATAAACGTTTATTATATAATTAGGTTTATCCTAAATTTGAGTTTCTATATCAATGGAACAGAATTTTTGTTTTTTTCAGCCACACAAAGTTTTAAACTTTCTTGGCAGTTTCTACAAAAGTTGCATACAGAATTTATAGTTTTCCCCTAGAAAAAAAAAAAAAAAAAAAAAAAAAAAAAAAAAAAAAAAAAAAAAAAAAAATTTTTTTTTTT